>APFE030425774.1:2294-25919 GCA_000404065.3 Pinus taeda
CATCCATCAATGAGTCATGTAATAATGATCCACAAAATCGCAACCTGGCCCACAATGGACTAGAACCAGGGTCTTGCGCTCCATCCAAACTCGAACAAAGTACAAGTCCAAACATGTGAATACAGGAGTTGAATTCGAACATGCTTGAACATCGTCTGATTACTAGCCAATGATGACAGTTGTTAACAGACGCGAGAGGGGCCACCAATAATGACGATGGTCCTCAAGGTACTATAGGTACAATCCACGGCGTGCGAATGAATGAGCCGGTGTCGAACACCCGTAGAGTCATTCGATTGGAGGCCAATGATGAAAACCTCGCGTTGAACACGAAGAACCTGCCATTGAGGCATGCATGCTCCAAGGTACCAGAGGGGAGTCTCTAGGTCACTTTCCCGGATAATGAGCTGAAGTCGACAGGAAGTGATCTTCATCGAAGGTGGGCCATAATGTTTCCCACATCATCGACACGAGACGGAAAGAGACAATATGTTTTGTGTGAAATATCAGAGGGAAGTTATATTTGCAGAGGCTAACTTCTCTTGAACATATCGGCGGCACAATGACGAATTTGGCAGTATTTGAGGTCAAATGATCAGAGGTCGTGATGACAGGACAATGAGCAGATGAATGGTCAAATAGGATAACCCAAACCCATGGAGGCAGATGTGAAACGAGATGAGATGTCCCCACCCAGACACGAATGCAAACAGTGCCATGTTCAAGAGCGACATACTGCCGATGACGACGATTATGATTCCTTTATTTCCCCCACCATTTTTGGCGAGTACCCTGGTTATTTTTGGATGACAAGCTTGACGGGGATAGCATGTGCTTGAGGAGCGTCGTTTCGATGGAATCCGATGTCATTAAGTTTTAACGAGTATGACAAAGGAAGAACTTGGCGTCTTTTCATGTTTAGAGAGTTTGAAAAGACAGCTGAAAAGAAAACTCCAGGGGGGCACTTTTTCGTAAAGTTGTGTCTCTCGAGCCCGAAAAAGTATAAAACGATGCTCGAAGGAACCGCCCGATCATTGCGACCGAGGAGTACTTTTCGTAAATAGTGACTTTGACCCGAAAAAGTAAAAAAGCGGTCAAAAGTACGTCGTTTTAGAGCCAATAACGAGTGCGAAACGATAAACACCCGACAATCTTTGTTAATTTAAACGGTCGAAAAAAGAGCTTTAAAAGCGACCGCCTCTCGTTCCTTTTAACGAGCTGAAAGGAGGCTCGACTATATTTTCTTATTTTAAACGGTCAGAAAAGAGCTGAAAGCAGACCTCCATTTTTATTCTCTTTAACGAGTCAAAAAGGAAAAAATACTCGGCAATCTTTTCACATTTTACGAGTCAGAAAAGAGCTTAAAGGGGACTCATCCTAGAGGAACGAGTGGTATAAAGGGTAGCAACTGGTTCCGGCAATGGTGGAACTGCTCAAAACATGTAATGGTCAAGAGGCTGGCTAACAAAAACACTCATCGTTGCGGTTCCTCAGGAAAGGATAAACAACCAAGTGAGAGCATATGATCGCTGAAAGAGATGGTAGCAATGGAATGAAACAACCAAGGCTCATCTAGCAGAATTCAGCGGATAAAAATGGAAATCACGAGATGTAAATCGAGTATGGGTTCATTTTTACACAAGCTTGAACCATGGAGAACTTTGTTTGGGTTCGATTTCATGTTTACACAAGCTTGAAACGAAAAACTATGCTTGTTATAAGCTCGCATGCCCCCAGCATAATGACGCAAAACGAGGTACATGCCCCCCAAGCTTCATTGCATTCAACAAAGTGGATGGAATGAAGGTTCACTCTCGAGATCTTGGAAAGACTCGACTTTATGTCTGAACAAGGTTATACTAGATGTCACTCTGATCATTGTGCTTATCTCAAAAGGCAAAACGATGGCAGTTATATTATATTGTTATTATATGTAGATGACATGCTTGTTGCAAGTTCTAACAAGCAGGAAATAAATATACTCAAAAGAAAATTCGAAATCTCATTTGCAATGAAGGATCTGGGTGACACAAAACAAATCCTTGGTATGAGAATAACTAGAGACATGAAGAATCACAAATTAACATTATCTCAAAGTGAGTACGTACAAAAGGCGTTGAAAGGGTTTAATATGCAGAATGCAAAACTAGTTAGTATAACTTTGGCTAGCCATTTCAAAATAAGTAAGGAAATGTGTCCCAAGACTCAGGAAGAAATGGATTATATGTCTAAAGTTCCATATGCATTAGCAGTTGGAAGCTTAATGTATGAAATGGTCTGAACAAAGCCTAATATTGCACATGTAGTGGGAGTTGTAAGCAAGTACATGAACAATCTAGGAAAAGAACATTGGATGGAAGTGAAGTGGATTCTTAAGTATTTGAGAGGTACCACAAATCAAGAATTATGCTTTGGTGGTTCAAACATTACTCTACAAGGATATGTTGATGCAGATATGGCAGGTGATAGAGATAACAGGAGGAGCACAACAAGGTATGTGTTTATTGTAGGTGGAACAACTATCAGTTGGGTTTCAAAATTGCAAAGTGTTGTTGCACTATCAACAATGGAAGCAAAGTATGTTGCTGTTACAGAGGCTAGTAAAGAAATGATTTGGTTACAAAGGTTTCTGGATGAATTGGGTAAGAAGCAGGAGTTTGGAATGTTATATAGTGACAGCCAGCGCACCATACAACTTGCAAAGAACTCTACATTTAATTCCAAGACAAAACCTACATATCAAGTATCTTTTCATACAGTTAGGGTTGGAAGATGGATAGTTGAAGCTGGAAAAGATACACACTAGCAAAAATCCTCTAGATATGTTAACAAAAGTTGTAACCAGGGAGAAACTAAGATTCTTCTCAATTTCAATTGATATTCAAGTATGATGAAAAAGATGAGAAACAACCATGTCCAAAGTGGAGCCATTGTCCAACAAATGAAGAAGCGATGGAGTTGCTATAATCAGTCTCCAAGTGGGAGATTGTTGTGTGTGGAGCCTGATTATCTTCTTTATTCAGAGGTATCACTATGTTGGACCCCAATGTGGCGGCAACACCACCCGTGATATTTACACTGCAGGGGGGTGTAGGGGGGAGGGGGGGTTGCAACCTTTGCGAGCCCCCCTCTAGAGGGGGGATTGGGGGCAGTGCTCCGAAAGCTAAAAAGAGATGTAAAATTGCCTTGTTAAATGTTGTAATTTCGTAGTCAATATGAGCCCTTCATTAGGCAGAGATCTGATGGTAGAAGTTATGTTTAATTTAGGGCTTTTTTCCCTAGAAGGCAACCCCTCGCTATATACGAGGGAATTGTATTGCATCTATGGAGATCTCTATTCTCAGTGAGAAAGAGAGAGGAGATTGTGTGAGAGTGAAGAGGGAATTACAATAGATCTACTGTAGGTTTTATCTCTTCAGTTTGATGGATAATATAAAAGGAAGGACTAGATTTTTCTCCGTGGACATAGCCCAAATTGGGTGAACCACGTATATCTGTGCCTCTCTTGTTTTATGTGTTTTCTGGTTTTGATTTCTGCAATATATTTTATGTGTTTCGCTGCTCTGTAATATATAATTTCTAATAGCGCCCCACTCAGAGGAGTGCATTAATCTCAGCAATCAGAGCGGTAGATCCAAAACTCACTTCTGATATGTCAAACGTCAAAAAGAGACTCCCCCATCATATGGATTTTTAGATAAAGTGTACATATCGAACGACCAACATCTTTTGAATCGTTATCGATGAGGGAGCTTCCCCATGTGTGATGTCCATGTCATGTTGGAAGGCCACTGGATCGACTCAAGTTGTTCCTTTGCCGACTTTATTGACCTAATTTGATGGACATTCTCATAGGCCACACGAGTCCAGCCTTTCCCATCTATGTTGGGGGAAAGGTGGTAAATATTGAGGTAGAAATAGTCGATGCAAATCTAGATTACAACCTCATCTTAGGAAAGAATTGGATTTATTTTGCATCCTTTGTTTTCCTCGTGAGGGGAGGATTGTAAAAGTTGATCAGATGGACTACTCTCCAGGTGACTCCCACACATATTCTGATTCTATTGTTCCATTAGTGGGCAAATCTAGGCAACCTGTAGAGAATTTAGGAGTTGGGATGTACTCTTCTTTAATGGGTATTTTTTCTCTTCCTTCTCCTATAGCTAAAATCAATGCTATTTCATCCTCCAAGGGACCTTCTCGAAGAGAGTTCTTTCGAACTCATTATTTTTCAAACCATTGGCCTTTACCTTTGTCTAACGCCACATTATATGGAGGGAAGATAGGTGGAATGGCATGTCCCATGTCTGCAGCAGAGATTTCTTATCAGTCTATTGTTAACTCTACTGAATCCCATCCTACTCCTTTCTCATCAGAGGAGCTAGATGGAGATGTGGCTCTGGCCTAGACCCTTGATTCAACTTCGGCTCAGGATTTCTTAGATACAACCTTACCATCTAAGGAAGCAATCCTAGAATAAATGATGGGTGTTGATAGACCATGGGATGTTATACATTATCATTCATATTTCTTCCCTCATTTGCAATAAATTGAGTTGAGTTTGTCCAGTCCTTCTACTAGTGATGTTCATACCATTTTAAACCCTTTGTCCCAGAATAATTTTCTGCCGAAGGTAACATGTTTGTCATCTCACAAACTGTACCAGGGAACATCTCTAGGAATCCTAACATAATCGAAAATGTCTTCACTGGAGCTGACTGTTCCCCTAAAGAAATCCAAATTTATACTAATCTCTTCGAAGAGTTTCATGATGTGTTCACTTGGTCTTATGAGGAAATGTCTGGAATAGATCCATCTATTGTCCAGCATGGGATCAAGACATACAAAAATGCTAAACCTATTTGTAAAAAAAATTGACCGGTTAACCCTAGAAAAGCAGCAATTATCAAATCTAAAGTCAAAAAGATGCTAAAGGCTAGTTTCATATACCCCATTCCTCTAACCGAGTGGATCTATAATCCAGTCCCCATAGACAAAAAGCAAGGAATGATTTGAGTATGTATTAGCTTTAGAGACCTAAATAAGGCTTGTCTGAAAAGAAATTACCCCATGCCCTTTATTGATCAAATTATTGATGAATGTATGGGTAATGAAGTTTTTTCGTTCATCGATGGATTCTCTGGTTACAATCAAATTACTATATGTCTAGAAGATAAACACAAGACAACCTTTACTTGTCCTTGGGGTACATTTGTGTACAAAAACATGCCTTTTTTCCTAAAAAATGCTCGAGCCACTTTTCAACAGACCATGTCTTATGATTTTCACAACATCAAGCATGTCATCGAAGCATATATGGATGATTTGGTTGCTCATTCTCGAAAGAAAATTGATCGTCCTAAGCACCTTCGGTTGATTTTTGAGTGGTGACATTTTTATAAAATCCGGTTGAACCCGAATAAGTGCATTTTCGTGGTCACATCCAGTCGGTTGTTAGGAATCATCGTGTCAATAGAGGGGATTCGTGTTGATCCCTTCAAGGTTGAGAAATACTTCAGTTGCATCCCTCGTCGTCCATACGTTAACTTCAAATTCTTCAAGGACAAGAAATTTTCTTGAGGAGATTTATAGCCAATTATGTTAAGATCACAAAAGGATTTATGTGTTTTCTTATTAAAGGGGTCCCATATTTATGGGATGATTTTGTGCAACGATATTTTGATGCTTTGAAAAACCATTAAGCTCTGCTCCATTGTTGAGTACATCTGATTATAGCAGAGAATTCCTCTTGTATCTCACTATAGCAGAATCAACCATTGGTATGGTTCTGGTTCAGGAAGATGATTCCTTATGTGAGTATGTGATCTACTATCTAAGTCGAGGCTTGGTAGGTCCTAAACTAAGCTAATCTCCCATTGAGAAATTATCTTTGGCAGTTGTACATGTTGCCCAGAGGCTTCAGCATTACATTCCGCTTCGAAAAACATTCGTCTTAGCAGGAATCAAGCCATTGTAGTTTGTTCTCAGTAAGCAAGTGATTGGGGGGGAATATAATAGGTGGATTGTCATTTTTCAAGAATTCGATCTCGAAAGAATGCATATACAGAAAGAACACCTTACAAGGGCCCATTAGAAGCTCAGACCATTTCGACATGGTCCTTACAACATTATCAAGGTTATGGGAAACAATTATTTGGAGCACAACATTCCTCCATTCCTTCACTTGCACTGAATGTTCAATGTGGAATGCCCTCAATCATGCTTCCCACCATTACTGGACACATCAGAGATAGCAAAACAACTCACTAGGGACCAAGTTCAGCAGATGGAGGAACTCAACGCAATTGGGACCGTTGCTTCCTAAGGGGGGAGGAAAGATCCAAGAGGATATTTTTGGCCACCCACCTATCCCACTTAGACCCCCACAACTATCTCTTTCAATTTTTCAGTTTCCATAATTGTAGCACAATTTACTTTTTTTAGCGGTTTTTCAGGTCTTGAACTTCCGGAGCTGTTTTGAGGCCCTAAACGATGTTTTTTGGGAAATCTAGGAGCAACATGGGTCCACCGACTAATCTTGCTCTTCTAAAAGTTGTAATTCTCAAATATAGCTTTCTAACGAGCTATTGGATGTGTCAAATTGAGGTCGGGTGCCAAAGTTATGACCTTGGGAAGTTGATGTACCAACTTACCCAAAATGGGGCCCACAATTTTGGTGTTTCATCTTCTAGGGTTAGGTTTCTAGATGTTTAGGGTCTTCCATTGTTTCTCAACAATAAATAGGCCTTCGAACCTCATTGTAACACAGTTCAGAGGCACAGTTTTCTGCCAAAGGTAACATGTCTGTTATCTCACAAACTATACCAGTGAACATCTATAGGAATCCTAACATAATCGAAAATACCTTCACTGCAGTTGACTGTTCCCCTAAAGAAATCAAAATTTATACTGATCTCTTCGAAGAGTCTCATGATGTGTTCACTCGGCCTTATGAGGAAATGTCTGGAATAGATCCATCTATTTCCCAGCATGAGATTAAGACATACAAAAATGTTAAACCTATTCATAAAAAATTTGACCAGTTAACCCTAGAAAAGTAGCAACTATCAAATCTGAAGTCGAAAAGCTGCTAAAGGCAGGTTTCATATACCCCATTCCTCTAACTGAGTGGATCTCTAATCCAATCCCCATAGACAAAAAGCAAGGAACGATTCGAGTATGTATTGACTTTAGGGACCTAAATAAGGCTTGTCCGAAAGACAATTACCCCATGCCCTTTATTGATCAAATTATTGATGAATGTGTGGGTAATGAAATTTTTCATTCATCAATGGATTCTCTAGCTATAATCAAATTACTATCTATCCAGAAGATCAGCACAAGACAACCTTTATTTGTCCTTGGGGTACGTTTGCGTACAAAAAGATGCCTTTTGGCCTCAAAACTGCTAGAGCCACTGTTCAGCAGGCCATGTCTTATGATTTTCACGACATCAAGCATGTTATCGAAGCATATATGGATGATTTAGCTACTCATTCTCGAAAGAGAATTGATCGTCCTAAGCACCTTCGGTTGATTTTTGAGCGGTGTCATTTTGATAAAATTCGGTTGAATTCGAATAAGTGCGCTTTCGTGGTCACATCAGGTCGGTTGTTAGGAATCATCATGTCAATAGAGGGGATTTGTGTTGATCCATTCAAGGTTGAGGCAATACTTCAGTTGCCTCCCTCGTTGTCCATACATTAACTTCAAATTATTCAAGGAAAATAAATTTTCTTGAGGAGAATTATAGCCAATTATGCAGGGATCACAAAAGGATTTATGTGTTTTCTTATTAAAGGGGTCCCATTTTTATGGGATGATTTTGTGCAATGATCTTTTGATACTTTGAAAAAATCATTAAGCTCTGCTCCATTGTTGAGTCCACTTGATTATAGCAGTGAATTCCTCTTGTATTTCACTGCAGCAGAATCAACCATTGGTATGGTTCTAGTTCAGGAAGAAGATGCCTTATGTGAGGATGTGATCTACTATCTAAGTCAAGGCTCGGTAGGTCTTGAACTATGCTATTCTCCCATCGAGAAATTATCTTTGGTAGTTGTCCATGTTGTCCAGAGGCTTTGGCATTACATTCTTCTTCGAAAAACATTCGTCTTAGCAGTCGTCAATCCATTTCAGTTTGTTCTCAGTAGGCAAGTGATTGGGGGAAAATATAATAGATAGATTTTCATTTTGCAAGAATTCAATCTTGAGTTCATGTCGACTAAATCTAAGAAATATATAGTATTTGTAGAGTTGATATCAGAGCTTCCTTATGAGGAAGAAATTATTCACGAGGAAAGTTTTCCTGATGAACACTTATTTCTTATTTCTTCACAAGATCCTTGGTATGGGGATATCATTATATATCTCCAAACTTCGAAGTTCCCGCCTGCTTTTTCCAAATATGAGCGTAGAAATTTGCATCACCTCGCTAAGAATTATGTTCTTATAGGTGACACATTTTATCTTCGCGAGATTGATTCAATCCTTAAGCATTGTTTAACCTGGGAATAAGGCGAGTTAGTTCTTAATGATTTCCATAGTGGAGCTTGTGGGAGTCATCTATCTGGGCTTGCAACAGGCCAAATGTTTTTGTGAGCAAGCTAATTTTTGCCTTTGATATTCAAAGATTGTATTGAAGCAGTCAAAATATGCCATCCTTGTCAAGTTTATACTAGGAAAATGCATGCACATCCAACTCCTCTTTTCCCTATTATCACCATCGGTCCTTTCATGAAGTCCAACATTGGTTTTACTACTTGTAATCTGCCTTCTTCCGGAAATCACAAGTATATCGTAGTGGTTGTAGACTACTTTACAAAGTGGGTTGAGGCCATGCCTACTTTTAAGAAAGAAAATGAAACAATGGCCTTGTTTTTCTTCAATCAGGTTATTTCCTAGTTCGGTATCCCTAAAGAGATTGTCACTAATCATGGCAGTCATTTCCAAAATCAACTAATGTCTGAATTGGCTCTCAAGTTGGATTTTTGATAGGAGCATTCATCTTCGTATTATCCTCAAGCCAATGGGCAGGTTGAAGCCATGAACAAATCCCTTAAGATCATCCCTCAAAGGATGATTAACAAAGCTAGATCCAATTGGCACATCATGTTGTATATGGCACTTTGGGCATATCGAACGTTAGTTAAGATAGCCATTGGCTTTACTCCTTTTCAACTGGTTTATGGGTCAGAATCTATCTTCCTTATTGAAGGTGAAATTCCTTCCCTTAAACTAGTTGTTGAACTTCTTCCAAAGACTTCTAGTCTCGAGGAGAACTTCGTTCATTTGGAGCATCTTGATGAGTAGCTTCGAGATGTTGCCACAATAAATGAAGCCCAAAAAAAGAGGGTAAAAACTCAATACAACAAAGTTGTCCATCCTAGAAATTTTTCTGAAGGTAACCTTGTCCTGGTCTACGATCAAGACAAATACGCCTTGGGGAAAAAAAGGTTTAATTCTATGTGGTATGTTCCCTTTATAGTCAAGCAAGTTTTGAAAAAGGGAGCTTATGAATTAATTGACTTTGAAGGAAACGAGTTGGCAGAGCCTAGAAATGGACTCTATCTTAAGAAGTACTTTGTTTAGGCTTTGGCTAAGCACTTACTTATTTGTATATATTGTATGTTTGTACATACCTATCTATTGGTTTTAGTGATGTCGATATTTTTGATCTTCTTTGGCAGGTACTGATGGACGAATCAATATATTAAGGATTCGCCAATGATGTGAGTAGACATACCCGAAACCTCACTTCCATGGCTTGGGTGATTTATTATCCATCTGGCCAGTTGATGGTTTCGAGAGGAGTATGTATCGATCCTACTTCGAATAATATTGCCGAATATACTGCCATTCTTAATTTTCTACCCCAAGCGATATCTCTTGATATTGATTCGTTAATGGTTTATTTAGACTCACAACTTGTGGTATCTCATCTTAATAACATTTATCGGGTATGGGATCCCTATTTGTATCGCCAATTTCCAAAAGTACGATTGTTGCAACGATAATTTATTTATATCACATATGCTCACATTCCACGATCAGAAAATTCCTTAATTGATTATATTGCTAATCAAACATTGGACTGACATATAAATCATTCATCAAATTAAAAAACATAAAAAATAATTGAAGTATCATCCATATATATGATCGTCATAAAATAACATGTATATCGATAGAGTGCTCGTGTCCAAAATAATATACAAAAATCGGGACAAAATTCCCTCCAAAATTTGGGCTTATGCCCATCATCATGTCTAATCATAAAAAGATATGATCATCTATCTGGTTAGCTCAGGATGAGCAGCTAGAAAATAAACAACGGCATTGGCCACATGTCAGAAGATTCGTACCCAGTTCTGTGGTACTCCCACCACGCGACGATGCATCTCCTCAGGTAAGTCCTCTATGGATATCATGGGTACTTGGTGAGTCAGTCTCACCAAGCTCCTCCGAACTTCATGGAGAACTCTCTCCGTCTCAGCTGCAGCCCCTTCGGCATCTCTTCCATGACACCTATGTTGAGGAAATCCGTCAGGTCTCGCTAGACCCACATTTGAAACATAATCATATATTATTTAAGTGTCTTGTCTAATAAAAATACTTTTTCATTTATATTAAAAATCCAAAAAATCTTAATAAATTCAAAAAATAAAAAATTGTTACCTATGGTGCCCCATTCTGCATCTGGTGGTAATACTAAATCTGGATCTCCTTGGAAATCCATTCTGGCATAGGGGTAGTCATCGACTGCGATGACCTGTTGATCCCACCATGTAAAAAACTCACATAAAAGGTCGTCTTGGGGACATCACCACCCCCTAGAAGTTTCATCAGGTCAACCCATCTACCCATCTACGGATCCCTCGGGCTGCTAATGGTCGATATTACCTTGGGTTGAATCCCAGGTACTTTTTCAAAGAATAACGAGCATAATATTGTGTCGTATCCAAATTTATTTGTCTGACCCTTCTGAATGGAAGTGAGTTGGTTCTTCATGTTGGTCAGTATAGGTATACACCAATCAAACATAGTAGTGAGGAATTCCACTACTAGGCTCATGCATACTCGTGAGGCCTAATGTAAAGCAGTAGAACTATTTACCCTGGTGATGGTAAATAGTAGGATCTTCAAGGATAAGCTCTCTACGTGCTTGATTGGAATCTGACTTCCAATACTTTCAAGATGACCAGGATAGTATATGTGGACATAATCTTCAACACTGAAACTCTTGTCTTGCCAGTAGAATGCACTATCTCTCCTCTTCGAGAAAGACTGGTAATGAAGTAAATATCTTCGATCTCGATCCTTAGGGGCATCTGATCGAACATGAATGCATTATCCTCTGCACTCCAGTAACCAATTAACAACTCAAGCAATCATATGTTTTCTTTCATATTTGGCATTTAAAAGAATTTTAGCAAGCCACAGTCTCTCAAAACATCCAAAGCATTTTGATCCTCCATTACTTGGTTATCAATGGCACTATTCTCCCTTTCTCTCCAGATGATTGTCATCATGCCCAAAAAAGATGTTTCAAATCATTAGATATATGTTTTAACTTTTTTACTCGTGCACACACAGGTTACCTTTTTACACAATCACGTGTAGGGCCCTTGTATATGTAGGTTACCTTTATTCAACTCACGTGTACGCAGAGATGAAATTTTTAACATGTCTTTCTATGGTCAAATTTTCAAAAAAAACATCTAAAAAGTATCACAAATGATTAAAATCATGATAAAAGGGTTACCTGGAAGTTTTGGAGCGATTCAAATGCTTGAATTAGAGGGAGGAACGTTGTTTTAGTTTCTCTCCATAGCTCCTTCCTCAAAACACAAATGACAAAAATGTGAGCCCAAAAGTCCTTATAATGAAAATTATTCTTCCAAAAGTTGATTTTTATCTTATGGACTTTTTGACCTTTTGGCTTTGAGTGTCAGGAATGGGTTGTCTTTACAGGAAATTTTGGAGACTTCTTCGAGAAAGCTTTTTGGTCCCATGACTACAGACCTGTCATGGTAGGTATCATTTTCTTACTGGCATATAGGTTAGGGAATAACACTTTCTGCTGCATTTTGCATACTAGCCTCCATACTGCGATATGTTTTCCATAGGTTTGACCCCATCTTTTCTTGGTTCACAAACCATTTTCACTCGCTGACTTTAAAATCATGACGTGATGGTAGAGCCAACCTTTACATGGGCATCATAGTTAGATTATCGCTGACATGTGTTGCCCATGCTGCTATATTGAGTAGGCTCGGGAGTCCTCTTTAGTCCCACCATGACTTATGCATTGAAGACTCATTATCATTCTTCTGCACTATTTTTTTGCCTTATACCCTAGAGGCTCCTTTGTGTTGAGTTATACTACTGAATTTCATATTGACTATTTGCACCTTTTGGCCTTGAGTCGGCTTCACTTGGACTCATGTTTAAGCCATTTTTCAACCATGTCTTCTACAATAAACCTTGCAATCACTTAGCCTTTGTGACTTGACACACCCTTTTACTCGTGGAAAGAGCATTCCTTTGAGTGTCCTTGACCAGTTTCACCACCTTGCATTAAGCATAGGAATGTTCCCCTCCCAGGAACTAGAGCATCTGTTTTTTTGACAATCGTTCTTTCCATTGTACTATAGCATTATTTTATTCTTTTTCAAGCTTCATATAAAATAAAAAGACAAAAAGATATATATATTCCAAAAAGAGCGGGAATGGGACATTATTTCCATATTTGATGGCAGCTAGAGTCAATTGTGTCACCCTTGAACAAAGCACTCAAAAGTAAGTCTTTCCTCCATTAGGATGGGCTTTAGTTTGACTTAGGAGAGCCTTAACCTTGTTATTGAGTCAGTACTCCTCTGATTGGTTACCTCTTCCAATCATATGGAGAGTTTGCTTATGCCTCTTGCAAGACAAACTTATAAAAAGTTATCATATGCTGCCATGTAGTCACAGTTGAGTCTTGCTTTTGTTCAAGGGAAGTAAACCTGAGATGGCCTCTTTGCGGTGTCCCTTGACCTATTTTTCAGTCAGTCATCCATAGTTCTCAGTGTCATGTTCGTTATCACATTAGATATATTGGTCCTTTGCTTGTGCTGGTTTGAGAAGGTCTCCATTGACTTCTTTCTAGCAGATCTTGCTCTTATCAACTATGACAAATTGCTCTGAGGGAAGATATAGAGCCACACACTTGACATATTTTCATTATTGATAGATCACCTTATGCTCAACATTAATCAATATCATGGGCCTTTAACTGAGTGGTTTCCCTTGTGTTTGACATCAGTGTTCATGAAACAGGTGGATGTTGGTGGCCACCCACCTATCCCACTTGGAACCCTACAATTGTCTCTTTTAGTTTTTCAATTTCCGTAATTGTAGCAAAATTTACTATTTTTAGTAGTTTTTTGGGTCCTAAACTTCTGGAGCCGTTTTGAGGCCCTAAACGAGGTTTTTTGGGAAATCTGGGGGCAACATGGTTCCATGTTCCAATGTTTCTCTTCCCAAAGTTGTAATGCTCGGATAGATCTTTCTAATGAGCTATTGTACGCATTAAACGGAGATCAGGTGCCAAAGTTATGACCCTGGGAAGTTGATGTACCAACTTACCCAAAATGGGGCCCACAATTTGGCGTTTCATCTTCTAGGGTTAGGTTTTTGGATGTTTAAGGTTTTCCATTGTTTCTCAACAATAAATAGGCCTTCAAGCCTCATTGTAACACAGTTCACAGGCATGTATCCAGCACATCTCTTCTTAGAGATAAGCTACCATAACCCTAGCTGGTTTTTTTCCATTTCTGTTTGTAAGCATATTTCAGTATTTTACATTAATGAAATGAAGTATCATTTCCACTGTATCTCTGTATTTATGGTTATCTCTGTAATTTATTGTGTTCCTGCTTAAATCTAGATCAGTGGTATCAGAGCGGTTTGCTTTTTCTCTATTTTTCTTTGCATGTCCCCAACGAGGTCGGGATATAAGGAGATAGGGCTTGAACTGGTCGAACCTTTGATAGACCAACCTCAGAAATCCTGACAACCTCCCATGGCGGATGAAAATAAAGACAAGGGGGCATGAGATCCTATCAAAATCTTGCTCGAAGAATCCCTCGAGTGACAAAGGAATGCGATGATGGATAGTTTTGCCCAGATCCTTCAACGGCTACCCAAGGGTGACGCATCGACTTCCAACAACTACTCTGGAAATGCCACATTGTTTAAGGTACAAGTTAATTTTAAAATTCCCATATTTGAGGGTTATATAGACGCAGATGTCATAGATAAATGGTGAAATCTGCTGGAGGGTTATTTTTCTCTTCATGATTTTCCAGTCAGGAAAAGATTATTTTTGCTCTTCTCAAAGCAGCCCCCCACGTGAAGGACTGGTGGGAAACCTACAGTGAGTAGAATGATGAAAGTACAGGGTCACTATTTTTAGCCACACCCACTTGGAATTCATTTCAGGATGTCGTCAAGGAGCAGTACCACCTTGTCAAAAGCTCTGAGGACAAATACATAAAGTGGACCATGCTGTAGCAGGGAAGGGACCCAGATGTGCTAGAGTTCACAAACATTTTTCATACCCTTTGCACACAGCTGGGTATCAAGGACTCTGAGCTACATTTGGTACTCACGTACCACGACTACCTACATAGATACATCCAGGAAGAGATGGAGTTCCTGAACATCTCCTCGCTTGGCATGACGTACCGATACACTGTCAAAATTGAGCAAAATTTCAAACAAAAGAAGTGAGACTTTGGACCTGCAAATCTGAAGCAAGGGAAAGGCTTCCCCAAATTGCAGAACCAAGGACAAAGCCAAGACGGGAGAACCCAACACAACTTGTCGAAGCCGCAAGAAAAGAATAACACCACGAAGTCGAAGAAGGACACAGGAAAGTGGTGTGAGTTCCACAAGAGCCCCACTCACAACAAAAGTGAGTATCGGACCAAGCAGTCGCTAGTGGCCAAGTTGAAGGCTTCAGAATTATATGCATGTTCCAACCCTGAGTTAGAACCCGACAAGGGAATGGAAAAGGGAAGCAGATCATTGATACGGAGCCCAGCGTCACTGTTTCCACTGCCAAGATCCAAAAGAATGCGCCTGAAGATCCAGAGGAGGGGGAACGTCTTTTGCACTCCCAGATGTGGGTGAAGGGTTCGCCGCTACAATTCATTGTTGACAGTGGAAGCCAAAAGAACCTCATTTCAATAGAGGTCGTGAAGCGGTTTGGCCTACCGACTACACCACACCTGTAACCGTACAGAATCAGGTGGCTTCACGAAGGATGAGATCTCCGAGTTTTCCAGCAGTGTCGCCTTCCCTACAACATCAAACCCTTCACAGACGAGGTATTGTGTGATGTTACACCTCTGGATGTTTGTGATGTATCATTAGGCCAACCATACTTGTGGAGGAGACATGTTGTGTATGAGTCAAGGCCTCGCTTTATTATTATTTCTTTGGGTAATTCATTATACATGATACTAGAGGTAGCCCCACCTACCACCACCTCTTTGATTGCTACTAAGAAAGGCAGCAAGCTCATCTCACAAATTAGGAAATTTATTTTATGTCTAGCTTGCTCCCAAAGTAAGGGGAAGATCGTTGGCACATCCATGACCCCCGCGAAGGGTTCCTCCACGCAGTAGTAGCAGCAAAGGGATATGGTCATGATAGAACACAGGAACATCTTCTCCTCACCCATAGGTACATCGTTTCACTATCAGGTACCACGAAAGTTTCAAGTAGGCGACAAAGTCTAGTTGCATATACAGGAAGAACGCCTTACAAGAGCCCATTAGAAGATCAGACCATTCTGACATGGTCCTTACAACATTACCAAGGTTATGGGAAACAATTCTTTGGAGCATAGCATTCCTCCATTCCTTCACTTGCATTGAGTGTTCAATGTGGATTTCCCTCAACCATGCTTCCCACCATTACTGAACACATCAGAGATTGCAGAACAACCCACTAGGGACCAAGTTCAGTAGATGGAGGAACTCAATGTAATGGGGACCATTGCTGCCTAAGGGGGGAGGAATGATCCAAGTGGATGTTTGTGGCCAACCACCTATCCCACTTGGACCCCCACAACTATCTCTTTCATTTTTTCAGTTTTTGTAATTGTAGCACAATTTACTATTTTTAGCATTTTTTCGGGTCTTGAACTTTCCGAGCCGTTTTGAGGCCCTAAACGATGTTTTTTTGGAAATTTGGGAGCAACATGTGTCCATTGAATAATGTTTCTCTTCCAAAGTTGTAATGCTCGAATATATCTTTCTAACAAGCTATTGTATGCGTTAAACTAAGATCGGGTGCCAAAGTTACGACCCCGGGAAGTTGATGCACCAACTTACCCAAAACGGGGTGCACAATTTTGGCATTTCATCTTCTAGGGTTAGGTTTCTAGATGTTTAGGGTTTTCCATTATTTATCAACAATAAATAGGCCTTCGAGCCTCATTGTAACACAGTTTAGAGGCATGTAGCCAACACATCTCTTCTCAGAGATAAACTACCATCGCCCTAACTAGTTTATTTCCATTTTTGTTTGTAAGCATATTTCAGTATTTTACATTAATGAAATAAAGTATTATTTCAACTGCATCTCTGTATTTATGGTTATCTCTGTAATTTATTGTATTCCTGCTTAAATCTGGATTAGTGGTATCAAAGTGGTCTGCTTTTCCTCTGTTTTTCTTTGCATGTTCCCAACAAGGTCAGGATATAAGGAGTTAGGGCTTGAACTGGTCGAACCTTTGCAAGACCAGCCTCGCAAATCCCGATAGCCTCCCATGGCAGATGAAAAAAAAAGACAAGGGGGCAGGAGACCCTATCAAAATCTTGCTCGAAGAAGCCGTCAAGCGACAAACGAACGCAATGATGGACAATTTTTCCCAGATCCTTCAGTGGCTACCCAGGGGCAATGCATCGACTTCCAACAACTACTCTGGAAACGCCACACCATTTAAGGTACAAGTTAATTTTAAATCCCCATATTCAAGGGTTAGATAGATGCAGATGCAAATAAATGGTTAAATCTACTAGAGGGTTATTTTTTTTTTCATGATTTTTCCAGTCTAGAAAAGATTATTTTCGCTCTTCTCAAAGTAGCCCCCCAGGTCAAGAACTGGTGGGAAACCTATTGCAAGCAAAAGGATGAAAGTACAGGCTCACTATTTTTAGTCACTCCCACTTGGAATTCATTCCGGGATGTCGTCAAGGAGCAGTACTACCCTATCAAAAGTTATGAGGACAAATACATAAAGTGGACTACGCTATGGCAGGGAAGGGACCAAGATGTGCCAGAGTTCACAAACATTTTCATACCCTTGACACACAATTGGGTATCAAGAACTCTGAGCTTCATTTGGTACTCAAGTACTGCGGCTGGCTACATAGATACATCCAAGAAGAGATGGAGTTCCTGAACATCTCCTCGCTCGGCAAAGCGTACCGATATGCTGTCAAAATTGAGCAGAAGTTCAAACAAAAGAAGAGAGACTTTGGATCTATGAATCTGAAGCAAGGGAAAGGCTTCCCCAAATCATAGAACCAAGGACAAAGCCAAGAAAGGGCAACCAAAGACAACCTGTCGGAGCCACAATAAAAGAACAACACCACGAAGTCAAAGAAGGACACGGGAAAGTGCTATGAGTTCCACAAGAGCCCCACTCATAATACAAGTGAGTGTCGGACCAAGTAGTCACTGGTGGCCGAGTTGAAGGCTTTAGAATTATATGCATGTTTCGACCTTGAGTCAGAACCTAACAAGGGGAATGGAAAATGGAAGTAGAACATTGATACAGAGCCTAGCATCATTATTTCCACCACCATGATCCAAAAGAATGCGCTTGAAGATCCAAAGGAGGGGGAACGTCCTTTCCACTCACAGATGTGGGTGAAGGGTTCGCCGCTACAATTCATTATTGACAATGGAAGCCAAAAGAACCTCATTTCAATAGAGGTCGTGAAGCGGTTGGGCCTACTGACTACACCACACCCGCAGTTGTACAGTATCGAGTGGCTTCACAAAGGACGAGATCTCTGAGTTCGCCAGGAGTGCCACCTTCCCTACAGCATCAAACCCTTCACAGACAAGGTATTGTGTGATGTTACACCTCTAGATGTTTGTGATGTATTATTAGGCTAGCCATACTTGTGGAGGCAACATGTTATGTATGAGTCAAGGCCTCACACTGTTATTATTTCTTTGGGTAATTCATTATACAAGATATTGGAGGTAGCCCCACCTACCGCCACCTCTTTGATCACTTCTAAGAAAGGCAACAAGCTCATCTCATAGACTAGGAAATTTATTTTTTGTCTAGTTTGCTCCCAAAGTAAGGGGAAGATCGTTGCCACATCCATGACCCCTGTGAAGGGTTCCTCCATGCAGCAGCAGCAAAGGGATACGGTCATGAAAGAACACAGGAACATCTTCTCCTCACCCACAGGGATGTCGTTGCATTATCAGGTACCACTGAAGTTTCAAGTGGGCGACAAAATTTGGTTGCATCTATAGAAAGAACGCATTACAAGAGCCCATCAGAAGCTCAGACCATTTCGACATGGTCCTTACAACATTACCAAGGTTGTGGGAAATAATGCTTTGGAGAACATAATTCCTCCATCCCTTCACTTGCACCAAGTGTTCAATGTGGAACGCCCTCAACCATGCTTCCCACCATTATTGGACACATCAGAGATTGCAGAACATCTCACTAGGGACCAAGTTCAACAGATGGAGGAACTCAACACAATGGGGACCATTACTTCCTAAGGGGGAGGAATGATTCAGGTGGATGTTGGTGGCCACCCACCTATCCCACCTGGACCCCCGCATATGTCTCTTTTAGTTCTTCAGTTTCCATAATTGTAGCATAATTTACTATTTTTATCAGTTTTTCAGGTCCTGAACTTCTGGAGCCGTTTTGAGGCCCTAAAAAACGTTTTTTGGGAAATATGGGAGCAACATGGGTCCATGGACTAATTCTTCTCTTCCAAAAGTTGTAATGCTCGGATAGTTATTTCTAACGAGCTATTGTACACGTCAAACAGAGATTGAGTGCCAAAGTTACGACCCTGGGAAGTTGATGTACCAACTTACCCAAAACAGGGCCCACAATTTGGTGTTTCATCTTCTAGGGTTAGGTTTTTCCATTGTTTCTCAACAATAAATAGGCCTTTGAGCCTCACTGTAACACATTTTAGAGGCATGCAACTGACACATCTCTTCTCAGAGATAATCTACCATTGCCCTAGCTATTTTATTTCCATTTCTGTTTGTAAGCATATTTCAGTATTTTATGTTAATGAAATGAATTATTATTTCCACTGCATCTCTGTATTAATGAAATGAAGAATGAATACCTTGATGATTAAAGCCTATATGTCGATCTTTGATAATGAAGGATTAGGATCAAACACATGATAGCACAAGAGATACCCATATAGACAAGAAGTAAGCCAACATTCATTATATCTTTCCCAAAGTCCAAAGGTCAATTTCATTTTGAAAAGTTTAAAATAATTGAGAATAAAATTTGTTGATATGCCAAACCATACCAAACTAGATTCAGCCATGGCACCTTACCTATGATCAATTCCTTCTCATGCTTAGCACTCGCAGTTATAGCAATGAGTCTCATCCCCTCCAAGGGCAACATTGATTTCCATTAGCAACAATGATTCCAAAAATAATCAGCCACATTAATGTATTGCTTATAAACCAATAACAATAATCACAACAGAAGCGAGTGTGCCAAGTGAGCGTACCAAGATGATTTGGGAGGTCCATTACAACTGGGTCATAGGGCACTCTAGTGTGGAGAAGACTATGGCATTACTATAGAAGTATTTTCTTGGCCAAAAGTCAAACATGATGTTGGAAAATATATCAGATCCTGCAATGCTAGTGTCATCGCCAAACCAACCATAAGCAAGGTTTGTACACTCATTTGCCTACTCCTAGCCGGCCTTGGTAATCCACCTCCATGGACTATATGGACAGTCTTACTTCTACCAAGCATGGTAATGACTATCACGTGTTTGTGGTCATTGATAGATTTTCTAGGATGGCGATATTGGTTGTTTAGTAGAATAATATTGGAACAAAAGCCATTGCTAACCTCTACTTCAAATGAGTATGGGTACGTTTTGGGATCCCGTAGGCCATTATATCAAATCATGATAGCAAGTTTCTAAGCACATTTTATTCGAACCTATGTTCATTGTTGGACATCAAATGCACCAAGTCAACTGCATTCCACCCCTAAATTGATGGCCAGGCAGAGGTCGTCAACAAGATGATAATGCACATATTACGCATGTACAAATCTAAGCATCCATGAACATGGGATGAGAGTCTCCCCTATGTGTAACACAGCTACAACAAAGCTCTCCATAACTCAACTGGACACAACCCTTTCATGTGGGCCTGAGATTTCAACTATTGTGTCCCATTGATGTTGTAATTCCTCTTGCAACTACACAGACAAAATTTGCACGTGTCCAAATCGAAGCTAACAAGCCCATCAAGTTTATTGAATGCATTTAACACATCCACCAGTAGGTTCATGATATCCTAGGTGAAGCCAACACTAAGTAGAAAAATGTCATGATCAACATTGATGCCACATAAGTTTCAAATGGGCGACAAGGCTTGGTTACATTTACATAAGGAACACTTTTTCGAAGCTATCGGAAGCTTTGGCTGCTCTAATATGGGCCTTACACAATCACCAAGGTTGTGGGTGACAATGCTTCTGAGCTAAGTATCCCCCTATTCTTTGTCATGCACCTAATATTCAATGTGGACCTCCTTTGACCATAGTTTCCACCATTGTTGGACACATTAGATATTGTTGAGCAGCTGACACCAACAAAGCTCAACCCAAATTGCATTAAAAAGACCACACGTGATGAGATCATGGAAACAAAAATTAAGAACAATCGCTAATAGATGATTCAACTGTATCGAGTTGTCAAATCCAGCGAGCTCCTTAACCAAGGGATGTGGTTAACTAGGGACCAAGTTCAAAAGAATTTCCCTCACCTTATGGAGGCACTCAATGCAATGGGGACCTTTGCTTCCTGAGGGGGAGGACTGGTACAAGTGGATATTGGTGGAAACCATCCTATTTTACTTGGATCCCCAACACTATTTTTTATTAATTTCGTATTTTTTAGCATACTTTCCTATTTTCTTAGTTTTCTATTTTTGATAGTTTTCTCGTCTTAAACTTACAAAGCCATTTTAAGGCCCTAGGCAACTTTTTTTGGGGAAATGAACATTCAATCAATGCTTGCAATCAAAAGTTGTTTTTCTTGGATAGAATTTTGTAATTGGATATCATGCATGCCAAACAAAGAATGTATGTCAAAGTTACAACCCCCGGGAAGTTGATGTTGCAACTAACCCCATCTGGGCCTCTACCTTTTGGTGTTTCATCTCCTAGGTATAGATTTGTTGATGTTTAGGGTTTCTCATTGTTTCTTCATGATAAAAATTCCACTAAGCCTCATTGTAACACAGTTTGGAACACATGTATTCATCACATCTCTTCTCAGAGATAAGGTACCATTGCCTGAGCTAGTTTGTTTTCATTTTGCATGTAAACAATTTCTAACATTTTCTATTTATTAATTGAAGTTCAATTTCTCTATGTTTATTTTTAATCTACACTTCATTTCATTCCTTCAATATATCTAAGTGTTTATGTTTTAATTTTGTATTTCATTTTGTCCCTTTCATAAATCCAAATCATCTTCCATCTTCCTAATAATGTTGTTTGTATCCTTCAAAAAGGTTATATTCATACACTATCTTCTTCTATGGAAAATGACAATTAAATTTACTGCAAATGTGGATGGGAATAGATAAACTAGCAATGGCGCAAGGGTGGCTTTTAAGAGAACTAAGGGCCTTGTTACGATGTGTAAAATATCTGAAATGTCTACATATTTACCTTCTCATATGATGTATTATGCTCATTGCTTAATAGCATTCAAGTATTGGTTCAAATTCATTGACAAACCGCCTTGATATTCCCTCATGCAGAGTTATTGTAGGTTACTTATATATCCTACTCATAATAGGGGGAATTAGTTCTTTGAGTATCCTAATGAAATGTTAACTATGAGAAAAGTCAGTAAACAAGGATTGTCTATCTTAAATACAATTATAATTTACTTATACTATTGGTATAGTTATATATTATTCAAAGGTATTAACATTTTAAAAAGTAATATAACAAGCTATTCATACCATCTTTTGGATGAAAAATATCATTTCAATGTGGATCATCCTCTTGTTTCTCAAAAAGAGCACTTGGTAGTTGATGGGTTAAAAATGTCAAATGTTGGTCATTTCGTTACCACTTGTCATTTAGCCAAAAGCGCATTGTTCTATTCAAAAGAAATTTAAGGCAATAACTATTGTTATAAATAAAGGAAAGAAAATTTAGAAGACAAACAATAGAAAACATGGGAGGTGAATTATAAATGATGTTGAGATAAATGATTATCTAATCATCTGTGAGATGTATGCTAAGATAACTGAAATGTAATCAATGTGTTATTTTGCTGGTAGCTTTGAAGGCAACTTAATAATATACAATGTCTATACAAAAAATTCAAAAAAGAAAAAAATTAAGATAAGGCAATATGTAGGTCATTTCATTGAATTTGGTGAACAATTTACATTATTATTACAAGTATATCTAACAAACTAGAGTTCCTACTATTGATCCAACAACTTCCAAATTCCTTTTTCTGAGCAAAAGGACATCGGTAAATCTCATTATTTAATGGAGCTTAAAAATTATTTGAAGCTTTGGTTTTTATATCTAACTTAATATTGATAAATTAGTATAGTTTCATAATTATTTTTTAACTTTTAGAATATGTGTTGTAAAGTTAATCTATCTTCAATTGTTTCCTACCACTCTGATGTAGCCATAGCATGATACAAATAGTGAAAAATAAAGCACAAGGCACATTATTTTCACCTTTGAAAGACTTCACTTAAAATTTCTCAAAAAGCCACTTCTTTAGTGATCAATTTGAATGCCTCACTTCATTCATTGAAATTATTTACATATTTTATGAAAAGATGGACTATCTTGACATCTTCATAGTAAATATGCCCCAAGAGTTTTTGCATTTTAAATGAGGCCATAAAGATTGTCTCATTTACATGCTTAAATATTCTTCTTTTATACAATTGCTTGTATAAAATAATTAATCATAGTCTTCTTAATGTTAATTGTTTGAGAAAAGAAAAACAATACCATACCTATAAATCATTAAAACTATGTAATAAAGTATATAGAATCTTCATAGACGTATTCTTATAAATAGTGGGAACCTAAGCTGGTTTATTATCATCTCTATTACAAACTTGGAAAATGAAATAAGAAAATACTAGCAATACATTGGAAAATGAAATAAGAAAGCACTAGCAATACATCTAGATCCTAAAGTGAATTGCCACAAAGGGTGGCATGTCTCTAGAGACTTGAACACACTACTTGGAACACAAATCACGAATCATACCACTAAAGCTAAATTCCTTTAACTATTATTTAAATAAAAT
>APFE030425774.1:30898-62578 GCA_000404065.3 Pinus taeda
AATCTTAAAAAATATTAAATATAAACCGGTTATTCATATTTTTACATTTTTGCATATAAAAATTTGAATCCAATTTCTTTTCCAAATATTATTATGGTCACACTCTATATAAAGTAAACTCTTATATGTAAATAACACATTAGATTTTTTATATTTTGGATGCAATGTGGAAAATATAAATTTATATTAAATTTCATTGTCAAATTAAATTCCTCACTTTCCCTATTAAATAAATTCTGATTCATAAATAAATAAATAATTATTGAGTTAATAACATATTTAAAAATAGAAAATAATTTTGTAGAATATTTAACTATGGTTAAAAAGATTGATAAGAATAATATGATTTTACATTTAAAATATTAAACTATTTAATCAAATTATAAATAAATGTAATCTATATTTTATATATATTTATGAATATTTAATAAAAAAATTAAACAAAAATAAAAGATATTTTTTTAATAACCTTTTTCTTTAATAACATTAGGGATCATTAAAAAAATGGAATATATTTCACACCAGAAATAAAATTGATTGTAATAATAATTCTTTCAACATTCTCATATTTTCTTTAATTCTATCTATATTCTACAATAATTCGACCTTTTCTTCTAGGCGGAATTTTATGTTATGATCTGCCTAAATGGATCTTTCCCATACATTAGCATCAATTTCTATGTTTTTTAAATTTGGGAGCTTCTCAATTCCTACCGACAATCTCTTGAGTGTCGGGCAACCCTATATCAACAAGAATTGAAGCTTGGGTATTGTCCCCTCTGTCCACACAACATTTGATGATGAGGAGGAGCTTGATATACTCTCTAACACCGGCATGTTCCGTATCTCTAAGCGCTCCAACATCGAAAATCCACCAACGCTTCCCCTAATCCCTAACTCCCTCACTTTATTTAACACCTGTAATTTCAATACCCTCAAATTTGGCAATCTCTCCAATGGTGGAAGCTCTTCCAGTTGGTCACAACTGATCAACCACAGATGCTCCAGTCATTCAAAGTCACGAATACAATTGGGCAAACTTATTCCTTGATATCTGAAGAGACCAAATGCCTGCAGGTTCTTCATGTTTTGCATGTCTGGGGGAAGATCCTCCATTACCTTAAGCTCATTCCTATCAAATTGCAATAACAAATGCTTCATCTGAAACCAAGTTCCCATTGGACCCACTTTTATTCCCCACCTTTTTCTGTCTACTATCTTTCCCGCTTTGACATGTACACTGAGCTCCAACAAATTTGGAAAATTTTTAAAATCCTTCAAATTGCACATACCACTCTCAACTTCGTCCATGCCCAGCACAATCTTTCCCATTAACAAGAAAAATCCTAGCTTGTTCAATGACGTAAGTTGAGAGATCCCACGTGGAATCCCCGCTAACCTCTCACAATAATCTAGATCTAACTGCTTGAGATTTTTCAACTCTCCTATTGTACATGGCAACGATTTTAGCTCTCGACAGTGTCGAAGATGCACAAATTACAATCGAGAAAGATTGCATACCTTAGCGGGAAGAGTACTGATGTTGGTGCCATTCAACCCCAAAAACTCAAGCTATTTGAGTTGCCACATCGACTCTGGAAACGATGCTATATTGGTGTCGCTAAGATCCAAAACCCTTAGAGAGGATAGATTGAGTAAGAAGCCATTTGGAACTTCTCTTAAACCCTTATTTTGGGCTAAGATCAAAGTTCCAAGTGTTGGACATCTGAAATCTGTAGGTAGAAATGCGGTATCATTATAATAGCGAATTGCTATTCTCTTGCAATTGTCCATCACTTGTTCTACAGGAAACTGGTCCAGCTTTTGACTTATTCTAAATAAACATTTCTCTTCCTTTTCACCAATATGGAGTGCCATATCACGAAGAATTTCATGAACTTTATCCACTTCTTTTGGCCAATAACAGTATCATTGCTAACATGCTCAAATAAGCAATGTTCTACTAAAAGATTTACATACTTGCCTCCTACTACCATTAATTGGCTTTTGTCTGTGGTACTAACCAATCCCTCCCTTATCCACATCTCCACCAATTGCTCCACTCGAATGCTTTCATCTTCGATGAAGAAAACACTGGCAATACATGTAGATGTCAAAGAGAATTGCCACAAATGCAATACACTACATGGAACACTAATCATGAACCATACCACTTGAGCTAAATTCATTTGACTATTATTTAAATAAAATGAAAGATATTAAAACATCAACGTTTAAATTATAATATAAATAAATATAATTTACGACAAATTATTGATTATATATTATTATTTTATAAAATCATTTAAATAGATAAATTACTTTTTCAAATATTTATTTATTTATATTAATAAAAAAAAACAATACTTCACTTTTTAAATTCAAAAAATTTCTATCATTATTTTAATGGATGAAAATCACAAATCTAACTTTAATTTTTTGTTTTTTTATCTCTTATTATTTAAGAAATTATTAAATATAAACATGTTTTTTATATTTTTACATATAAAAATTTGAATCCAATTTCCTTTATGAGAGATTTTTCGGCGTACATCCAATTTCCTTTCCAAAGATTAAGTATTCTAACATTCTATATTAAATAAATTCCTTATGTAAATAACACATCTAAATATAAACAAGGGAGCCACTGTCGTGGCGGTAGTCCCTGTAGGGGTCTGCCACAACAACAATACAAACGCTCGAGAATAAGCAAGTATACGCTGATGGAGCTAGATTGGTAAAGGCCTCTTGAACATGAAAATCATTTCGCGGAGTTTATAAAAACACAACTCTATGTAGTTGTTTGCAAGGGATGACGAATGGATATAAAAAAGGGTTTAAGCTAAGAGCTACCAAATTACAATGTGACTCGGTATTTTGAAGCAAAACCTTCCACTCGCACCAAAGGCTTTATTCCATAAGAAGCTCCACAAGTAGTATTCATCACCAAAACTTATGCCTTGCCTCATCATGTCTATGACATATTGGTTGGCTTTCTTCGTCATGGGTTGTTGACCAGCAGATAGCTACTTGGCAATAATTCTAGAGAGTGAGGGCAGGTAAGCTACTTTGCCTCCACTCCCGCTTAGGCGGGTCACCTAGCTACAGCGCATGTAACATATAAGAAGGCTAAGACATTTCACTTGCACTATTAGGTGGCTTTGGTTACCAGGACCAAACAGTTCTGTTGTGAATGATTTATATGCATTGTTGGGCTTGGCTTTCCAGTGATCATTAAGGTAGTGGAATAATTTGTACGGTACATTTAGGCATGCAACAATTGCTTCACAGATTTTGCAATTTATATTCATTTACTATATCTGAGCATGCCAAGTCCATGGGTTTTCTATAATGAAATATATACACAAAGTATATATATTCCCATTATCTCCATGGGCCAATATGAACAAACAACTTACTCCTGCATTTTCCTGAACACATGTCAAGCACTTTGTCTTCCAACGACAAGACAAAGGATTTGTTTATCTCTGAAAAAAGGAGCTCTAAATGCATGAGTGATCAACTATTCCACTTTCATGTGGCAACTAAATGTCTATATTCTTCTCAATAACATGAATAACATGCCTGATACATTATTCCTGAACTGGGCTTTTTCTTTGTAGAACAAAAATATTGTTTGCGGGCTCTCATCCCTGAAAATCATTTGAAAGGATAAACGATGAAATTCTCGCTTAATTTACTTTTCTTCATTTGTGATAACAGTGAAATAGAGTTGTCGATGTATTTGGTGGTGAAATCCATCTCTCTGTCGATACTCACCTCTCGACGCTCTTCAGTTTTCACTGCCAGTGACCAAATTCAATTTCTCCATTAGTAAAGTATTTTTCTTATACTCCCTATAGAATTACTTTGCCTATGTCTGTTTATTCTCAATATGATTATTTAGTGAGATTAATCAGGCATATTAAAAATGTAGTTCTTTCTACTTATACAGAAATGGTTTTGCAAGGAGCATTGCCATCGCGAGGGAGTCAGTGCCATTCATTCTGTGAAAAATGGTATTTCACTCATTTTGTTTTATCAGTTTATCCAAAATGACTACATAACCGTGGCTTTGGAAAGAAAACCAATAGATGGTATGGCTAATTAAAAGCTTTAAACCCAGTGATTATATACTCTGGGTCTACTCAATTGGCAGGAAATCAACTTAGGAAAAAAAAATACAGAGCATGAGTGTTAATTTACTAGACCTTCATTGAATAATTGAAAACTTTTGCCTTTAGACCCATAAAGTATAAAAATATAACATGCAGAAATATAAAACCCACCTTGTTTCTGAAAACTAAAAAACATAAAAATAAATAAAGAAATATCGTCCAGGCTAGGGAACATGCCTCTCAATTACCCCTCAATAAATAGAATGTGACAATGGCCATCAACTGTTTGGCTTCTTTGTGGTCTGCTATTTATTCTTTACAAATAATAAATTAGTAAACGCAGAGAACAAACCCTCTAATATTATGAGCATACAATTATGATGCTAAGTAGGAATTGTCGTTATGCATGCGTCAATTGAATCATAAAACAAATATTTTGGTTTTAAAACTAAGCGGGAAAATCCTCTCAGGCGATAAGGCCAAATTCAACTCATAATAAACAACTATACTATGGTTTCAGGTAATAAAATAACTAAGAATCTACATAAAATATATGCATCCAAATAACACAGATAATTAAAAACTCTGCAACCAAGATAGGTTCCACGTATATCAAGCACAAACATAATAGTATGTATGGAATGAAATGTTGATAACTGAAGATTAACCCAAGGGATATTCATAGAATTTAGTTATGCGAAGACAAGAGGAGAAACCCTAATATATAACAGATAATCGGTGAAAAGAAACAAACTAGTACAAATAAATATTAAGATACAATTCATAATACAGAATGTACAAGACCAAAAGGTAACTAGTAACTTGCAGCATGAAGAACCAGTGTATATATATAATAAAACTATATTTTTCAACTTTGCAAACATAAATATAAGAACTTGTAAGTGCATGCAATTCCTGAAACTGTAAATTTAAAGGGATACCTAAGGTCTCAATACTAAAATATAACCCTTAAAAAAATGTTACAGCCACACCCAGAATCCCTCAAAAAGATCAGGAACTATAAGGAGGTTTCTGAAAACTTCAGCGAAGAAATGTGATGAATTGGCAAGGGTTAGCTTCATTACAAGAAGAGTATAAGTTGAAAACTGTGAAATCAAGAAGTTGTTGCGACCATTGTAGTTGTGAGCATGACTATGTATGCCTGACTCTGCAAAAATGAAAGCGATGGAAGGAAATATTCGTCGGTTGATGCATGAGACAGTTGGATACAAGAGTGTTTTACCCAACTTAGTAATAGTGAAAGCGTGGGACAAACCCTCCAGAAAAAATGGGTGGTTACACTTTGAAAACCTACAAAAGTATGAATCACTAGATTGCCCCCAAACACAACATTGTAGCATGGGTGACCTATCTAATCAATCGAACTCTCGGGATGGTTTCATGTTCATTGAAAGTTGGCCCAGGGTTCAATCAGGCAGGAGTTATTGAACAAGCGATAAAAAAGAGAAAGTTTAATGTAATTTAACACGTAGAAACTAAACTATTATAGCTAGGTTAGATCAAACCCAAGAAAAAGTCGTGGATAAGAAGAGTTTTTTCGAGTGGTTAGTGTTAGCCTTGTGTGCTCATGGACAACTCGAATGCAAACACATATTTGTTAAATGAAGTAACATGTAAAAAACTATATTATGGTTTCAGATAATAAAATAACAAAGAATATACATAATATATATACATGAAAATACCACATATAATTAAAAACTATGCAACCGAGTTAGGTTCCACGTATATTGAGGAAAAACATAATAGCATTTATTGGACGAGATGTTGATAAGCGAGAATTAACCCAACATCGATTCATAAAAGTTAAGTACGCAAAGGGCAGAGAAGAAAATCCAATATATAATAGAGAATGAGCGAAAAGAAACCAACCAGTAGAAATAGCAATATATAAGTCGCACTAAAGAATGTATAGAACCATAAGGTAATTGGTAACATTTGGCATGAAGAAGTACTGTATATATATAATAAAACTATATGTTCGACTTTTCAAACATAAATAGAAGAACCTGTAGGTGCATGCAGTTCCTGAAACTCTAAAAATGTATTAGTGTTATTCCCTAGTAGGAAGCCATATCAGTCACGACATCAATTCCATGGAGAGGCAGACATGAGGAAAGAATTACATGGTCAAGCTTGAGATGAAGAAACCCTGGCTTATGAGGAAGCTTTGAAAGAAAGCTGAGAGAAAGGCCATACCTAGATGAAAGCACCAGAGATTAAAAACCCAATATATATGTACGGAAATGAGTTCAAATAGATGTAGAAGAGAGGCAAATATATATACATGTGTCTAGATCGGAACTAAAGACTGATTGTCCAGACCCCAAGTCAAAAGCCTGAGCGGATTCATGAGCAGAGAAAGCTTAACAAGCAGCCCTGAGAGGCGAACCCTCATACACCTACACACTTGCAGAATTCATGGGTTCTGGATTTGAACTACCTACCGAATTCCATATCTAGTGGAATAAGGAAATGAATGAAGATTCCCTAGAAAGCCCGTGCGGTTGATGGACCTGCAATCACTGCCTTCAATTCCGTTAAATGTCTAAGCAATAAACATGGAAGAACGGAAGGGTTGAACAAATTTCGGAATAGGAAAACTCTCTGCGGAGAATTGACAGCCCGAGCCAGGAGAAAAGCCCATGTTGAACTACTCTCCCAACCTGCTGGTAGCTGCCTTCTGCAGAGAATTGATAGCTCGAGTGAGAGACATGTGGCACTGGCTGCATGCAAGGCGCTCATGCAGGGCACGGACCACCAAGTCAACTTATTTTTATGTAAACTAAAAATATCAAATAGATCAAATAATTAAGATAGGGAAAGATCTTAAACTTCATTTGTGTATGGTAAAATAATTTGTCCCCGCTGAAATAACATCGGGGCACGTGAAGCGTGCAATAAGACTTCCAATTCACAACTTTGGTTATAAATTTCTTACACCGATATTTGCAGAAATAAACTTTGGTTAAACTTTGATAGTGCACAAATTTTTTTGGTCAACACTAATAGTCCCAGGCAGGGACTAATAAATTCTTTATATTTTGAATACAACGTGAAAAATTTAAATACACATTAAATTTTATTTCAGCATATTAATTCCTCTCTCATTTTAGATTAAATAAATGTTCATAAATAAATAAAATCATTTTTATGGAGTTAATAATCTATTAAAAAAAGTTATAAAATATTAATTAAGATAGAAAAATTAATAAAATCATTTTTACAGAGTTGATAACATATTAAAAAAAGTTAATAAAATATTAATCAAAATAGAAAAATTAATAAGAAGTAATATGATTTATGTATAAAATAGTTAAACTTATTTTAATTAGAATATAAAATAAAGTGTAAAACAGACAATTAATATTAAATATAATATTTAAAATATTTATTAAAAAATTTTAAATGAAAAAACTTAATAGTGATTTTTTTTAACAACCTTTTTCTTTAATAACATTAAGGATAAGTGTGAAAATGGAATATATTCGATGACAAAAATAAATGAGTTATAATAATAATTCTTTCTTTAATTATTCATTTACATATGAAATTCCCATATTTTCTTTAATTCTAACTATTATAAATGTTATTATTACAATAATTTGAGCTTTTCTTCCAGGCAGATTTTTATGTTATGATTTTTCTGAATGGATCTTTCCCATGCACCACCGTCAATTTCTATGTCTTTTAAATTTGAAAGCTTCTCGATTCCTACCAGCAATCTCTTGAGTGCACTGCAATACTCTATATTCAAGAGTTGAAGCTTGGGCATTGTACCCTCCATCCATGCAACATTTGACGATGAGGAGGAGCTTGATATATTCTCTAACACTAGCATTTTCCACGTCTGCAAGCGCTCCAATGTCGGAAATCCACCAATGCTTCCCCTAATCCCCAACTCCCTCACTTTATTTAACATCTCTAATCTCAATACCCTTAAATTTGGCAATCTCTACAATGGTGGAAGCTCTTCGATATGGTCACAACTGAACAAGCACAACTGCTCCAGTCGTTCAAAGTCACAAATACAATTGGGCAAACTTGTCCCTTCATAACTAAAGAGACCAAATGTTTGAAGAAACACCAAATGTTTGCAGTTTCTTCATATTTTGCATGTCTGGGGGAGATCCTCCATTACCTCATGCTCATTCCTATCAAATTACAATACCAAATGCTTCATCTACAACCAAGTTCCCATTGGACCCACTTTTATCCCCCACCTTTTTCCATCTAATGTCTTTCTCGCTTTGACATATATACGGAGCTCCATCAAATTTGGAAAATTTGTAAAATCCTTCAAACTGCACATACCACTCTCACCTTCGTCCATGCCCAGCACAACCTTTCTCGTCAACAAGCCTAGCTCGTTCAATGATGTAAGTTGAGAGATCCCACGTGGAATCCCCGCTAATCTCTCACACTCATTTAGATCTAAATGCTTGAGATTTTCAGCGCTCCTATTGTACATGGCAATGATTTTAGCCGACGACAGTCTCGAAGATGCAAATATTGCAATCTAGAAAGATTGCATACCTCAATGGGCAAAGTATTGATTTTGGTGCCATTCAAACCGAGAAACTCAAGTTGTTTGAGTTGCCACATCGACTCTAACAACGATGTTATATTGATGTCACTAAGATCCAAAACCTTTAAGAGGGAAGATTGAGTAAGAAGCCATTTGGAACTTCTCTTAAACCCTCATTTTGGGCTAGATCAAAGTTCGAAGTGTTGTTGGACATCTAAAATCTTTGGGCAGAAATGCAGTATCATTATAGTAGCGAATTGCTATTCTCTTGTAATCGTCCATCACTTGTTCTGCAGGAAACCGGTCCAACTTTTGACTTGTTCTAAATAAACATTTCTCTTCCTTTTCACCAATATGGAGCGCCGAAGAATGTCATGAACTTTTATCCACTTCTTTTGGCCAATAATAGTATCATTGCTAACATGCTCAAACAAGCAACGTTCTACTAAAAGCTTTACATACCTGCCTCCTACTACCATTAATTGGATTTTGTCTGTACTACTAACTAATCCATCCCCTATCCACATCTCCACCAATTGCTCCACCTCAATCTCTACGTCTTCAACAAAGGCACCACAATATAGAAAACAGTTCTATAAGTTACGATTGTAACTCCATTTGAGTCACCCATAGAGATCTTCATCAATGACACTGTACAACTTTAGAAAATCAGGATCTACATTTTTCATTTGAGTTAGAGCAAAAATCCACTCATCAGCAGAAGTATTACCATTCATTGTTGTTGTGACAACATTTATCGCTAGTAGACCTTTACACTCTTCTACAATTTCTCTAGCAATATCCTCTACGATTTTTGTAGGAGCATGGCTTGCATTGAAGGCAACTCAGCCAAACAATCCCCATCCTTCTTCCATGGATAGGGGTTTTATCTGTATGGAGTAGTCATCATTTGCCCCCATTTTTCGAATCACTTCTTTGCTGCGGGTAGAGATTACCACTCTACTACATTTATAATTTCCCAAGTGGATTCCAGTTCTTCTTCCAAGTGGATTTGATTCCACACATCGTCCAGAATGAGCAAAAATTTCTTCTCCTTGAGATAATTAGAAAGTTCCCTCTTTTGCATGTGAAGAACAACATAACTGCTCTCAGCATTAGAACTGCCCATCCCTAGGTTTAAACTGATTTCTTTCGCAATAACACTCTGCAACTCCTGAATGTTAAACTTTTTCTAAAACAATTAACCAAATCACGTTTTCAAACACATTATCTTTCTTGTGGGTGTTAAAGACCATTCTCAGCAATGTCGTCTTGCCAACACCACCCATGCCAATGACGCCTATTACCTGAAATTGATGATTGTCCGCATCTTCAAGCCTTCTATTCAGCCACATCTTCGCTTCTTTTATCCCAAAGCCCACAAAGCCAGACTCTGGTACTGGCTGAAGTAATGCCCCTGCTTCCAGTGGCTTAGAAGAAATAATCCCTTGAGTAGAACTTCTGGTTGAAATGGCATTTTCAAGATTGTTGCGGCGCTCAATGATATTTAATTTGCATTCTCTAATTTTCCCACACAATCTGGGCTTGCAGAACTGGCAATCTAAGCAACCTTTCCATTGCTGGGAGCGCTTTATGACGCTCTCCACATCTAGCACGGGAATTCGAAGCCTTTCCAACCCATCATTCAGAGGGGGAGGGATAATTCTTTGCTGCTGTTGAAATTGGTTGACCGTGTCATCTAAGAAGACTCTGGCACTACTTAGTTTTTCTTGCAGAAACTGTGTGTTTCTTTCCAAGGTGAATAACATCATCTATGGTTTGGAATAGTGGAGAAATAACAACACTAACAACGTTGCTTATGATGTTGGCTACTGCTCCAGTGCAAATGACCTCCATGGCTTTTGCAACGACGAAGCAAGCAGAGGGAAAAAGCAGAAACAATATGGAAAATAAATTTTGAAAATAGAGAAAAAGCAAAAACAATATGAAAAAGTAGTAGATATTTGTAGACAAAATAATATGTATGGAAGGTGAGGTGAATAGGTACAACAACGAATCCAATTAATATAAAGCAAGGAGTGGTCATTTTTCCTGATTTTCTTTGGGCAAAATGTGACGGAAAAAAAGGAAAAGTGAGAATAAAAGGAAGGAAGGAAGCAGTATGAGTGTGACCAAAGAAAAGAAAAAGTAGGAGAGCTGAAAACCATGAAGGCACATGAGTGCGACTGAAGAAAGAAAAGGGGGAGAATAATAAACAGGGAAGGATAACAATGCAACGGAAAACAAACTTGCAAACAGAGCAAAAGCAGAACGAATATCGAAGGAAGGAAGGAAGCAATATGAGCATGACCATGGAAAAGAAAAAGCAGGAGAGCTAAAAACCATGAAGGCACATGAGTGTGACAGAAGAAAGAAAGAAACAGGCACATCTTGAGATGGACAAGGAAGGAAGGAAGCAGTATGAGTGTGACCAAAGAAAAGAAAAAGCAGGAGAGCTGAAAACCATGAAGGCACATGAATGTGACCGAAGAAAGAAAAGTGGGAGAATAATAAACAAGCAAGGCTAGCAATGCAACGGAAAACAAACTTCTTATATATATACATATACATATATATAACTTCTTATTGAATTCTATTTCTACACAATATTACATTTGTTCGAATACATATAAATATGCTCAAGATAAACATCACAAATATATTTATAATTATATATGAACAAAAAGTATATGTTCTACACAAGTGAAACGAACACTCAAGTAGATATTTTACTAGTTATATTGGTTTTTTTTTCCAAAAATACAAATTTGTAAGTATCAATTTTAACATAGTGCTATTCTTTTTCAAAAAAAATATTACAAATTTGCAAGTATCAATTTTAACATAGTCCCTAAGCATATAGATGTTTTGAAAAATCATGTAAAAACAAAGCTACACATGTTTGATATCTATGTCCATGTTGTTCTAATGGACTATGTCAATGGCTGAAATTTGCAGTTGTTTGAACCAATTCACCATCACTCTATACAATTGACCATGCAATTAAATGATTCTAGCTTTGAATCATGCTTTGAAAGCTCTATATCTCATCTATAGTCTTTTAGAGAAGGTGATTCCATTATTATGGAAGATTCCCTATCTAGTGTATCTTCTTGAGTTCTAGGCTTTCACAGTGACAATGGCATTATTGTATAAGTCCAATCTTTTGAATCTTCAATTATTTTTTAACCTCTTAAATTTCACATGTAAAATATTTGTCATCATGCTTACACCCAAACAATACCTATTTGATAAAGAAGTCTTATTAGTCCATGCATAAAGCTTTGTTCTGACTTAAAGTCTAATGTAAATTACTAAACTCAAGTAATTCTAATAATAATAATAATAATAATAATAATTTAAAACAACAAAGAATGAAAAGTTATAATTTCAAACTAAGGCAAATTTCTTAACTCCTATAAATACCAACATGAAAAACTTCCAGCAAAAAAAATTTAAACATGCAAAACAAAAACAAAAACAAAAATCCGCAACAAAACCAAAAACCAAAGAACAAGCTCCATAAAACCAAATTTAAAGTCCTTCAAAGTAAGTATTGAGATCTCCAAACATTATGGAAGCCCAAACACTAGTATTAAGGAGAAATCTTCTACAAAGATGAAGGAAAAGGACAATTGATTGTATAAAGGTATTAATGGGCCTTTAGATATGAATTGAGGATAGAGTTTTGTTTCAAAAACTTGTTTTTTTTAACGTGTCTTGTTCAAAACACATGCTTTTTGGGGTAGAATATGCCTTCCTATCCAAGATTCTTAAGATATTGATAGTATTTCATCTTATATAATTTTGTTTTTTCTTTCCTTATTCTTTATATATTTTTAATAAAATTATTCTAATTTTATCAATATTATTTACTGCACTTTTAATTATAAATTTGAGATTTCCTATTAATTTTAATCCTATATATAAATCCAAAACCTCAATCTCATTATTAGTTACTCATCCTAAATCTCATGCAAATAATATTATTTCCCTTCCTTTAAGATAATAAACAATATCAATCACTCTATCTTACCATTCCTATTTAGAGAAATTACCATTAATATATAAAGAAATATATATTTTATTTCAAAAACCGATGTACCTTAATGTGATTTGGTCCAGCCACATACTTCTTTACCTTTTTCATGGTATCAAATCTTATTTATTTTTTCATTATTTTCTAGACATTTCTAATAAAATTATTCTTTACCCTTTTCATCGTCTCAAATGTTATTTATTTTTTCATTATTCTCCATATATTTATAATAAAATTACTTTAACTTCAAAATAATTTCCAAAAATTTAATATCATAATACTGAAATAAATTTAATTCCATATAAATAAACTTAGAATTCTAATGAATTAGATTTAATCCCATTTATAACGCCAAACTCAACCTCATTATTATTATTAGGTTCTCTTTCTAAATTCTTTCCTAGATCTTATTATTAGTTTCTCTTTTAGAATTCTTTCCTTTAAACAATCTCCAAAGGCCAAATGGAACCTATGTGTGATCATATAATGGTTCAATCTCCACTCATTAATGACCCTTTTATACACCTACTTAGTGACGCAACTGACCAAGAGCTTTTGGGTGCAAATTTTGCAATGATTTTCTTAAAGAAGACGCCCGACATAGAGTCGTGCGTCGGCAACCACAGTCCTCCCACCAGAACTTTATCCAATTCACTTACACTCGCATCGCCATAATGTACAGCTACTATTTCCCTGACGTCGAACCAATTTGGAATATTCCATAAACCATTCTGAAGATGGAGTCCACATTAATACATGAAGCCTTCTTCCACCACTATCCCTACCCTGAGATATCCACAAGGACGAGTACTTGTCAATCTTATAGTCAAATGCCACACGGAATGAATATCCACCCACATCGTTGGTGATAAAGCACAATATCCCACGGGGCGAATACCCAAAGTCTGTTGGACATTCCACTGTCCAACAGCGTTGATTGGAATCCTGTGTGCTTCTATTATTACACATTCAAGTTCAAACATATTCTGCCGAATTTGTCCTTCGTCCTGCACAAGCATTTCAGTTGACCCATTCAAAATCCAATTTATCTATGCTTTAAAACAATTTTGTTCTTTTAAAAAAATTAAACACCCACCATCTCATCATCCACTTTTCCACTCAACATGAAATTTGGTAAAAGGACGCACAAATTTTTTTTGACAACTTCCATTCTGTGCAATATTAGAAATTTAGATATCATATCATGTCAAATCCTTGATTCTGTGCAATATTAGAAATTTAGATATCATATCAAATCCTTGATTCTGTGCAATATTAGAAATTTAGATCGCATATCAAATCCTTTATCTTTAAACAAAAATATACAGTCATGTTAACAGCATTCTGTGCAATATTAGAAATTTAGATATCATATCAAATCTTTTATTCTGTGCAATATTAGAAATTTAGATGATTCTGTTACAGTGAGTATGGTTAAAGCCACAGCGTTCCACTCAGGTCGCTAAGATTAGCCCTAAAACTCACAGTTATCCAAGAGACTTCTGTCACAAGATAATTTTGGCAAATATAGAAATGCAGGCTACCAACTTTTATTATGGGGGCTCCCTTTGATGTTAAGATGATGCGCAGGATGGTTCTGAAAACAAATTACAGGTCAAAACAGAATGTAATATAATTGTATAGTCAGATCAGTTCAACTGAGGTTACTGAAAGTGATGAAGGTGTAGGGGCGGTGGCCCCATAATTAGTAGGGTACGTCTCAGCAGGGCTGACACGAGAGCTGCACTCATGTACAACGAGCAAAGAAAACGCCTCGAAATGCAGAGAAAATCTCAAAGTAAGGGTAGCAGAACAGCACTTCCTGCTGTGCTGCTGCAGGGTATAAAATACCAAATTACACAGACCACTCAGCCCGCATTAACCCTAGCTTCTCTGTTCCACTCTCTTTTCTCCTTTTCTCTCTCGACCTCATTTCTGCATTTCGTTCCCTTTGCCCTGCTGCGGAAATGTTCAAAAACAGGTTACAAGAGTACGCCCAGAAAGCAGAGAAGGCCAACGGAGAGAACGCCGCCACATATGATCCTCCTCCAGGATTTGCTCAGGTAGCGGTTGAAGATTTGCATAAGCTGGGGTCGTACACCGGAGCTCCTGGAAACATTAAGAAGGAGGCCGCAAGAAACGCTGCATATGAAGCAATCAGATCAATTCGTACCCAAGATTGTGAGTTGCTGTAGATAGAAAACAAACTATTTGCATTCTCTTTAGTTATCTCTATGTAATTTGTAATATTGTTAGTTTCCTTCTCTCCATTGTGCTATTTAGATTTGTTGATGCCACTGATCCATTAGATTCTCTTTTCAGACAATTATTTTCCACAGATTGCCCAGAGGAAAAGAATTGCCTGAAAAGAGAATCTAATGGATCAGTGGCATCAACAAATCTAAATAGCACAATGGAGAGAAGGAAACTAACAATATTACAAATTACATAGAAATAACTAAGGAGAATGAAAATCATTTCGCGGAGTTTATAAAAACACAACTCTATGTAGTTGTTTGCAAGGGATGACGAACACTCGGATATTTATATCTCGGATGGATATAAAAAAGGGTTTAAGCTAAGAGCTACCAAATTACAATGTGACTTGGTATTTTGAAGCAAAACCTTCTACTCGCACCAAAGGCTTTATTCCATAAGAAGCTCCACAAGTAGTATTCATCACCAAAACTTATGCGTTGCCTCATCATGTCTATGACATATTGGTTGGCTTTCTTCGTCACGGGTTGTTGACCAGCAAATAGCTACTTGGCAATAATTCTAGAGAGTGAGGGCAGGTAAGCTACTTTGCCTCCACTCCCGCTTAGGCGGGTCACCTAGCTACAGCGCATGTAACATATAAGAAGGCTAAGACATTTCACTTGCACTATTAGGTGGCTTTGGTTACCAGGACCAAACAATTCTGTTGTGAATGATTTATATGCATTGTTGGGCTTGGCTTTCCAGTGATCATTAAGGTAGTGGAATAATTTGTACGGTACATTTAGGCATGCAACAATTGCTTCACAGATTTTGCAATTTATATTCATTTACTATATCTGAGCATGCCAAGTCCATGGGTTTTCTATAATGAAATATATACACAAAGTATATATATTCCCATTATCTCCATGGGCCAATATGAACAAACAACTTACTCCTGCATTTTCCTGAACACATGTCAAGCACTTTGTCTTCCAACGACAAGACAAAGGATTTGTTTATCTCTGAAAAAAGGAGCTCTAAATGCATGAGTGATCAACTATTCCACTTTCATGTGGCAACTAAATGTCTATATTCTTCTCAATAACATGAATAACATGCCTGATACATTATTCCTGAACTGGGCTTTTTCTTTGTAGAACAAAAATATTGTTTGCGGGCTCTCATCCCTGAAAATCATTTGAAAGGATAAACGATGAAATTCTCGCTTAATTTACTTTTCTTCATTTGTGATAACAGTGAAATAGAGTTGTCGATGTATTTGGTGGTGAAATCCATCTCTCTGTCGATACTCACCTCTCGACGCTCTTCAGTTTTCACTGCCAGTGACCAAATTCAATTTCTCCATTAGTAAAGTATTTTTCTTATACTCCCTATAGAATTACTTTGCCTATGTCTGTTTATTCTCAATATGATTATTTAGTGAGATTAATCAGGCATATTAAAAATGTAGTTCTTTCTACTTATACAGAAATGGTTTTGCAAGGAGCATTGCCATCGCGAGGGAGTCAGTGCCATTCATTCTGTGAAAAATGGTATTTCACTCATTTTGTTTTATCAGTTTATCCAAAATGACTACATAACCGTGGCTTTGGAAAGAAAACCAATAGATGGTATGGCTAATTAAAAGCTTTAAACCCAGTGATTATATACTCTGGGTCTACTCAATTGGCAGGAAATCAACTTAGGAAAAAAAAATACAGAGCATGAGTGTTAATTTACTAGACCTTCATTGAATAATTGAAAACTTTTGCCTTTAGACCCATAAAGTATAAAAATATAACATGCAGAAATATAAAACCCACCTTGTTTCTGAAAACTAAAAAACATAAAAATAAATAAAGAAATATCGTCCAGGCTAGGGAACATGCCTCTCAATTACCCCTCAATAAATAGAATGTGACAATGGCCATCAACTGTTTGGCTTCTTTGTGGTCTGCTATTTATTCTTTACAAATAATAAATTAGTAAACGCAGAGAACAAACCCTCTAATATTATGAGCATACAATTATGATGCTAAGTAGGAATTGTCGTTATGCATGCGTCAATTGAATCATAAAACAAATATTTTGGTTTTAAAACTAAGCGGGAAAATCCTCTCAGGCGATAAGGCCAAATTCAACTCATAATAAACAACTATACTATGGTTTCAGGTAATAAAATAACTAAGAATCTACATAAAATATATGCATCCAAATAACACAGATAATTAAAAACTCTGCAACCAAGATAGGTTCCACGTATATCAAGCACAAACATAATAGTATGTATGGAATGAAATGTTGATAACTGAAGATTAACCCAAGGGATATTCATAGAATTTAGTTATGCGAAGACAAGAGGAGAAACCCTAATATATAACAGATAATCGGTGAAAAGAAACAAACTAGTACAAATAAATATTAAGATACAATTCATAATACAGAATGTACAAGACCAAAAGGTAACTAGTAACTTGCAGCATGAAGAACCAGTGTATATATATAATAAAACTATATTTTTCAACTTTGCAAACATAAATATAAGAACTTGTAAGTGCATGCAATTCCTGAAACTGTAAATTTAAAGGGATACCTAAGGTCTCAATACTAAAATATAACCCTTAAAAAAATGTTACAGCCACACCCAGAATCCCTCAAAAAGATCAGGAACTATAAGGAGGTTTCTGAAAACTTCAGCGAAGAAATGTGATGAATTGGCAAGGGTTAGCTTCATTACAAGAAGAGTATAAGTTGAAAACTGTGAAATCAAGAAGTTGTTGCGACCATTGTAGTTGTGAGCATGACTATGTATGCCTGACTCTGCAAAAATGAAAGCGATGGAAGGAAATATTCGTCGGTTGATGCATGAGACAGTTGGATACAAGAGTGTTTTACCCAACTTAGTAATAGTGAAAGCGTGGGACAAACCCTCCAGAAAAAATGGGTGGTTACACTTTGAAAACCTACAAAAGTATGAATCACTAGATTGCCCCCAAACACAACATTGTAGCATGGGTGACCTATCTAATCAATCGAACTCTCGGGATGGTTTCATGTTCATTGAAAGTTGGCCCAGGGTTCAATCAGGCAGGAGTTATTGAACAAGCGATAAAAAAGAGAAAGTTTAATGTAATTTAACACGTAGAAACTAAACTATTATAGCTAGGTTAGATCAAACCCAAGAAAAAGTCGTGGATAAGAAGAGTTTTTTCGAGTGGTTAGTGTTAGCCTTGTGTGCTCATGGACAACTCGAATGCAAACACATATTTGTTAAATGAAGTAACATGTAAAAAACTATATTATGGTTTCAGATAATAAAATAACAAAGAATATACATAATATATATACATGAAAATACCACATATAATTAAAAACTATGCAACCGAGTTAGGTTCCACGTATATTGAGGAAAAACATAATAGCATTTATTGGACGAGATGTTGATAAGCGAGAATTAACCCAACATCGATTCATAAAAGTTAAGTACGCAAAGGGCAGAGAAGAAAATCCAATATATAATAGAGAATGAGCGAAAAGAAACCAACCAGTAGAAATAGCAATATATAAGTCGCACTAAAGAATGTATAGAACCATAAGGTAATTGGTAACATTTGGCATGAAGAAGTACTGTATATATATAATAAAACTATATGTTCGACTTTTCAAACATAAATAGAAGAACCTGTAGGTGCATGCAGTTCCTGAAACTCTAAAAATGTATTAGTGTTATTCCCTAGTAGGAAGCCATATCAGTCACGACATCAATTCCATGGAGAGGCAGACATGAGGAAAGAATTACATGGTCAAGCTTGAGATGAAGAAACCCTGGCTTATGAGGAAGCTTTGAAAGAAAGCTGAGAGAAAGGCCATACCTAGATGAAAGCACCAGAGATTAAAAACCCAATATATGTAGAAGAGAGGCAAATATATATACATGTGTCTGGATCGGAACTAAAGACTGATTGTCCAGACCCCAAGTCAAAAGCCTGAGCGGATTCATGAGCAGAGAAAGCTTAACAAGCAGCCCTGAGAGGCGAATCCTCATACACCTACACACTTGCAGAATTCATGGGTTCTGGATTTGAACTACCTACCGAATTCCATATCTAGTGGAATAAGGAAATGAATGAAGATTCCCTAGAGATGGACCTGCAATCACTGCCTTCAACTCCGTTAAATGTCTAACCAATAAACATGGAAGAACGGAAGGGTTGAACAAATTTCGGAATAGGAAAACTCTCTGCGGAGAATTGACAGCCCGAGCCAGGAGAAAAGCCCATGTTGAACTACTCTCCCAACCTGCTGGTAGCTGCCTTCTGCAGAGAATTGATATCTCGAGCGAGAGACATGTGGCACTGGCTGCATGCAAGGCGCTCATGCAGGGCACGGACCACCAAGTCAACTTATTTTTATGTAAACTAAAAATATCAAATAGATCAAATAATTAACATAGGGAAAGATCTTAAACTTCATTTGCGTATGGTAAAATAATTTGTCCCCGCTGAAATAACATCGGGGCACGTGAAGCGTGCAATAAGACTTCCAATTCACAACTTTGGTTATAAATTTCTTACACCGATATTTGCAGAGATAAACTTTGGTTAAACTTTGATAGTGCACAAATTTTTTTGGTCAACACTAATAGTCCCAGGTAGGGACTAATAAATTCTTTATATTTTGAATACAACGTGAAAAATTTAAATACACATTAAATTTTATTTCAGCATATTAATTCCTCTCTCATTTTAGATTAAATAAATGTTCATAAATAAATAAAATCATTTTTATGGAGTTAATAATCTATTAAAAAAAGTTATAAAATATTAATTAAGATAGAAAAATTAATAAAATCATTTTTACAGAGTTGATAACATATTAAAAAAATATATAAAATATTAATCAAAATAGAAAAATTAATAAGAAGAAAGTAATATTGATTTATGTATAAAATAGTTAAACTATTTTTATTAGAATATAAAATAAAGTGTAAAAACAAGAAATTAATTATTAAATATAATATTTAAAAATATTTATTAAAAAATTTAAATGAAAAACTTAATAGTGATTTTTTTTAACAACCTTTTTCTTTAATAACATTAAGGATAAGTGTGAAAATGGAATATATTCGATGACAAAAATAAATGAGTTATAATAATAATTCTTTCTTTAATTATTCATTTACATATGAAATTCCCATATTTTCTTTAATTCTAACTATTATAAATGTTATTATTACAATAATTTGAGCTTTTCTTCCAAGCAGATTTTTATGTTATGATTTTCCTGAATGGATCTTTCCCATGCACCAGCGTCAATTTCTATGTCTTTTAAATTTGAAAGCTTCTCGATTCCTACCATCAATCTCTTGAGTGCACTGCGATACTCTATATTCAAGAGTTGAAGCTTGGGCATTGTACCCTCCATCCATGCAACATTTGACGATGAGGAGGAGCTTGATATATTCTCTAACACTAGCATTTTCCACGTCTGCAAGCGCTCCAACGTCGGAAATCCACCAATGCTTCCCCTAATCCCCAACTCCCTCACTTTATTTAACATCTCTAATCTCAATACCCTTAAATTTGGCAATCTCTACAATGGTGGAAGCTCTTCGATATGGTCACAACTGAACAAGCACAACTGCTCCAGTCGTTCAAAGTCACAAATACAATTGGGCAAACTTATCCCTTCATAACTGAAGAGACCAAATGTTTGAAGAAACACCAAATGTTTGCAATTTCTTCATATTTTGCATGTCTGGGGGAGATCCTCCATTACCTCATGCTCATTCCTATCAAATTACAATACCAAATGCTTCATCTACAACCAAGTTCCCATTGGACCCACTTTTATTCCCCACCTTTTTCCATCTAATGTCTTTCTCGCTTTGACATATATACGGAGCTCCATCAAATCTGGAAAATTTGTAAAATCCTTCAAACTACATATACCACTCTCACCTTCGTCCATGCCCAGCACAACCTTTCTCGTCAACGAGCCTAGCTCGTTCAATGATGTAAGTTGAGAGATCCCACGTGGAATCCCCGCTAATCTCTCACACTCATTTAGATCTAAATGCTTGAGATTTTCAGCGCTCCTATTGTACATGGCAATGATTTTAGCCGTCGACAGTCTCGAAGATGCAAATATTGCAATCTAGAAAGATTGCATACCTCAATGGGCAAAGTATTGATTTTGGTGCCATTCAAACCGAGAAACTCAAGTTGTTTGAGTTGCCACATCGACTCTAACAACGATGTTATATTGATGTCACTAAGATCCAAAACCTTTAAGAGGGAAGATTGAGTAAGAAGCCATTTGGAACTTCTCTTAAACCCTCATTTTGGGAAAGGTCGACATCTTTTGAATTGTTATCGATGAGGGAGCTTCCCCATGTGTGAAGTCCATGTCATGTTGGAAGGCAATTGGGTTGACTCAAGTTGTTCCTTTGCTAACTTTATTGACAAAATTTGATGGACATTCTCATAGGCCACATGAGATTATTCCAGCCTTTCCCATCTATGTTTGGGGAATGGTGGTAAATATTGAGGTAGAAATAGTCGATGTGAATCTGGATTACAACCTCCTCTTAGGCAAGAATTGGATTTACGAGATGGATGCCATAGTTTCATCATTATTTTGAATCCTTTGTTTTCCTCATGAGGGGAGGATTGCAAAATTTGATCAGATGGACTACTCTCCGAGTGACTCCCACACATTTTCTGATTCTATTGTTCCATTAGTGGACAATCCCAGGCAACCTATAAAGACTTTAGGAGTTGGGATGTACTCTTCTTTAATGGGTATTTTTGATCTTCCTTCTCCTATAGCTAGAACCAATGCTATTTCATCCTCCAAGGGACCTTCTCGAAGAGAGTTCTTTCGAAATCATTATTTTTCAGACCCTTGGCCTTTACCTTTGTCTAACACCACATTAGATGGAGGGCAGGTAGGTAGAATGGCATGTCCTATGTCTGCAGCAGAGATTTATTATCGGTCTATTGTTAACTCTATTGAATCCCATCCTACTCCTTTCTCATCAGAGGAGTTAGATGGAGATGTGGCTCTGGCCTAGACCCTTGATTCAACTTTAGCTCAGGATTTCTTAGATACAACCTTACCATCTAAGGAAGCAATCCTAGAAGCAATGATGGGTGTTGATAGACCATGGGATGATTTACATCATCATTCATATTTCCTCCCTCATTTACAATAAATTGAGTTGAGTTTGTCCGGTCCTTCTACTGGTGATGTTCATACCGTTTTAAACCCTTTGGCCCAGCACAATTTTCTGCCAAAGGTAACATGTCTGTCATTTTACAAACTGTACTAGTGAACATCTCCAGGAATCCTAACATAATCGAAAATGTCTTTACTGGAGCTGACTGTTCCCCTAAATAAATCCAAATTTATATTGATCTCTTCGAAGAGTTTCATGATGTGTTCGCTTGGTCTTATGAGGAAATGTCTGGAATAGATCCATTTATTGTCCAGCATGAGATCAAGACATACAAAAATGCTAAACCTATTTGTAAAAAAAGTTGACCGATTAACCCTAGAAAAGTAGCAGCTATCAAATCTGAAGTCAAAAAGATGCTAAAGGCGAGTTTCATATACCCCATTCCTCGAACTGAGTGGATCTCTAATCCAGTCCCCGTAGACAAAAAACAAGGAACAATTCGAGTATGTATTGACTTTAGGGACCTAAATAAGGCTTGTCTAAAAGGAAAATACCCCATGCCCTTTATTGATCAAATTATTGATGAATGTGTGGGTAACGAAGTTTTTTTGTTCATCGATGGATTCTCTGGTTACAAACAAATTACTATCTGTCTAGAAGATCAACACAAGACAACTTTTATTTGTCCTTAGGGTACGTTTGTGTACAAAAAGATGCATTTTGGCCTCAAAAATGTTAGAGCCACTTTTCAGGGGACCATGTCTTATGATTTTCATGACATCAAGCATGTTATCGAAGCATATATGGATGATTTAGCTGCTTGTCCTTAAAAGAAAATTGATCGTCCTAAGCACCTTGGGTTGATTTTTGGGTGGTGTCATTTTTATAAAATCTGGTTGAATCCGAATAAGTGTGTTTTCGTGGTCAAATCTGGCCGGTTGTTAGGAATCATCGTTTCAATAGAGGGGATTCGTGTTGATCCCTTCAAGGTTGAGGCAATACTTCAATTGCCTCCCTCGTCGTCCATACGTTAACTTCAAATTCATCAAGGAAAATAAATTTTCTTGAGGAGATTTATAGCCAATTATGCCGAGATCACAAAAGGATTTATGTGTTTTCTTATTAAAGGGGTCCCATTTTTATGGGATGGTTTTGCGCAACAATCTTTTTATGCTTTGAAAAAATCATTAAGCTCTGCTCCATTGTTGAGTCCACCTGATTATAGCAGAGAATTCCTCTTGTATCTCACTACAGCAGAATCAACCACTGGTCTGGTTTTGGTTTAGGAAGATGATGCCTTATGTGAGTATGTGATCCACTATCTAAGTCGAGGCTTAGTAGGTCCTGAACTACGCTATTATCCCATCGAGAAATTATCTGTGGCAGTTGTACATGTTGTCTAGAGGCTTCGGCATTACATTATGCTTCAAAAAACATTCGTCTTAGTAGCCATCAATCCATTTTAGTTTGTCCTCAATAAGGAAGTGATTGGGGGAAAATATAATAGATGGATTGTCATTTTGCAAGAATTCGATCTCGAAAGAATGAATATACAGAAAAAACGCCTTACAAGAGCCCATCAGAAGCTTAGATCATTTTGACATGGTCCTTACAACATTACCAACGTTATGGGAAACAATTCTTTGGAGCACGACATTCCTCCATTCCTTCACTTGCACTGAGTGTTCAATGTGGAATGCCCCCAATCATTCTTCCCACCATTACTAGACACATTAGAGATAGCAAAACAACTCACTAGGGACCAAGTTCAACAAATGGAGGAACTCAACGCAATTAGGACCATTGCTTCCTAAGGGGGAGGAATGATCGAGGTGGATGTTTGTGGCCACCCACCTATCCCACTTAGACCCCCACAACTATCTCTTTCATTTTTCTAGTTTCTGTAATTGTAGCATAATTTACTATTTTTAGCAGTTTTCGGGTCTTGAACTTCCGACGCTGTTTTGAGGCCCTAAATGATGTTTTTTTGGAAATCTAGGAGCAACATGGGTCAATTGACTAATGTTTCTCTTCCCAAAGTTGTATTGCTCAAATATATCTTTCTAACGAGCTATTATATGCATCAAACTGAGATCGAGTGCCAAAGTTATGACCTCAGGAAGTTGATGTACCAACTTACCCAAAATGGGGCCCACAATTTTGGTGTTTCATCTTCTAGGGTTAGGTTTCTAGATGTTTAGGGGTTTCCATTGTTTCTCAACAATAAATAGGCCTTCGAGCCTCATTGTAACACAATTTAGAGGCACAGTCTTCTGCCAAAGGTAACATGTCTGTTATCTCACAAACTGTACCAGTGAACATGTCTAGGAATCCTAACATAATCGAAAATGTCTTCACTGGAGTTGATTGTTCCCCTAAATAAATCCAAATTTATACTGATCTCTTCGAAGAGTCTCATGATGTGTTCCCTTGGCCTTATGAGGAAATGTCTGGAATATATCCATCTATTGTCCAGCATGAGATCAAGAAGTACAAAAATGCTAAACCTATCCGTAAAAAAATTTGTCCAGCTAACCCTAGAAAAGTAGCATCTATCAAATCTAAAGTCAAAAATCTGCTAAAGGTGGGTTTCATATGCCCCATTCCTCTAACTGAATGGATCTCTAATCTAGTCCCCGTAGACAAAAAGCAGGGAATGATTCGAGTATGTATTGACTTTAGGGACCTAAATAAGGCTTGTCTGAAAGACAATAACCCCATGCCCTTTATTGATCAAATTATTGATGAATGTGTGGGTAATGAAATTTTTTCGTTCATCGATGGATTCTCTAGTTACAATCAAATTACTATCTGTCCAGAAGATTAGCACAAGAGAACCTTTGTTTGTCCTTGGGGTATGTTTGCATACAAAAAGATGCCTTTTGGCCTCAAAAATGCTAGAGCCACTTTTCAGTGGGCCATGTCTTATGATTTTCATGACATCAAGCATGTTATCGAAGCATATATGGATGATTTAGTTGCTCGTCCTTGAAAGAGAATTGATCGTCCTAAGCATCTTCGGTTGATTTTTGAGCAATGTCATTTTTATAAAATCCGGTTGAATCTGAATAAGTGTGTTTTCATGGTCACATCTGGTCAGTTGTTAGGAATCATCGTGTCAACAAAGGGGATTTGTGTTGATACCTTCAAGGTTGAGGCAACACTTTAGTTGCCTCCCTCGTCGTCCATACATTAACTTCAAATTGTTCAAGGAAAAAAAATTTTCTTGAGGAGATTTATAGCCAATTATGCTGAGATCACAAAAGGATTTATGTGTTTTCTTATTAAAGGGGTCTTGTTTTTATGGGATGATTTTGCGTAACAATCTTTTGATGCTTTGAAAAAATCATTAAGCTCTACTCCATTGTTGACTCCACTTGATTATAGCAAAGAATTCCTCTTGTATCTCACTGCAACATAATCAACCATTGGTATGGTTTTGGTTCAGGAAGATGATGTCTTATGTGAGTATGTGATATACTATCTAAGTCAAGGTCTACTAGGTCTTGAACTACGGTATAATCCCATCGAGAAATTATCTTTGGTAGTTTTCCATGTTGTCCAGAGGCTTCGACATTACATTCTGCTTCGAAAAACATTTGTCTTAGCAGCCGTCAATCCATTTCAGTTTGTTCTCAGTAGGCAAGTGATTGGGGGAAAATATAATAGATGGATTTTCATTTTGAATGAATTCGATCTCGAGTTCATGTCAACTAAATCTAAGAAATATTTAGTATTTGTAGAGTTGATATCAGAGATGCCTTGTGAGGAAGAAATTATTCACGAGGAAAGTTATCCTGATGAACACTTATTTCTTATTTCTCCACAAGATCCTTTGTATGGGGATATCATTATATATCTCCAGACTTCAAAGTTCCCACCTGGTTTTTCCAAATATGAGCGTAGAAATTTGTGTCACCTCACTAACAATTATGTTATTATAGGTGACACATTTTATCGTCACGAGATTGATTCAAACCTTAGGCATTGTTTAACCTTGGAATAAGTCGAGTCAGTTCTTAATGATTTCCACACTGGAGCTTGTGTGAGTCATCTATCTGGGCTTGCAACAAGCCAAATGTTTTTGCGAGCAAGCTAATTTTGGCCTTTGATCTTCAAAGATTGTATTGAAGTAGTCAAAATATGCCATCCTTGTCAAGTTTATACTCAGAAAATGCGCGCACATCCAACTCCTCTTTTCCCCGTTATCACCGTCGGTCCTTTCATGAAGTCGGGCATTGATTTTACTACTTGTAATTCACCTTCGGTCGGAAATCACAAGTATATCATAGTGGTTGTAGACTACTTTACAAGGTGGACTGAGGCCATGCCTACTTTTAAGAATGACAATGAAACAAAGGCCTTGTTTTTCTTCAATCAGGTTATTTCCTGGTTTTGGTATCCCTAAAGAGATTGTCACTATTCATGGCAGTCATTTCCAAAATCAACTGATGTTTGAATTGGCTCTCAAGTTGGATTTTCGACAGGAGCATTCATCTTTGTATTATCCTTAGGCCAATGGGTAGGTTAAAGCCATGAACAAATCCCTTAAGATCATCCCTCAAAGGACGATTAACAAAGCTAGATCCAATTGGCACATCATGTTGTATCTGGCACTTTGGGCATACCAAACGTTAGTTAAGATAGCCACTGGCTTTACTCATTTTCAACTGGTTTATGGGTCAGAATCTATCTTCCCTATTGAATGTGAAATTCCTTCCCTTAAACTAGTTGTTTAACTTCTTCCAGAGACTTCTAGTCTCGAGGAGCACCTCATTCATTTGGAGCATCTTGATGAATAGCTTTGAGATGCCGCCACAATAAATGAAGCCCATAAAAATAGGGTAAAAACTCAATATGATAAAGCTGTCCGTCTTAGAATTTTTTCTAAAGTTGACCTTGTCCTGGTCTATGATCAAGACAAAGATGTCTTGGGGGCAAGCAAGTTTAATTCTATGTGGTATGGTCCCTTTATAGTCAAGAAAGTTTTGAAAAAGGGAGCTTATGAATTAATTGACTTTGAAGGAAAAAAGTTGGCGGAGCTCAGAAATGGACTCTATCTTAAGAAGTACTTTGTTTAGGCTTCAGCCGAGCACTTACTTGTTTGTATATATTGTATGTTTTTACATATCTATCTATTGGTTTTAGTGATGTCGATATTTTTTATCTACTTTTGCAGGTATTGATGGACGATTCAATATATTTAGGATTCGCTGATGGTGCAAGTAGGCATACCCGAAACCTTGCTTCCACGACTTGGGTGATTTATTATCCATTTGGCCAGTTGATGGTTTCGAGAGGAGTATGTATCGATCCGGCTTCGAATAATATTGCCGAATATACTGTCGTTCTTAATTTTCTACTGGAAGCGATATCTCTTGATATTGATTCATTAGTGGTTTGTTTAGACTCACAACTGGTGGTATCTCATCTTAATAACATTTATCGGGTACGAGATCCCTATTTGTATCGCCAATTTCTAAGAGTATGATTGTTGCAACGATAATTTATTTATATCACATATGTTCACATTCCATGATCAGAAAATTCATTAGCTGATTCTATTGCTAATCAAACATTGGACTGGCATGTAAATCCTTCATCAAATTAAAAAACATAAAAAAATAATCGAAGTATCATCTGTATATATGATCATCATAAAATATCATGTATATAGACAGAGTGCTCGTGTCCAAAATAATATACAAAAATTGGGACAAAATGCCCTACAAAATTTGGGATTATGCCCATCATCATGTCTAATCATAAAAAGATCTGATCATCTATCTGGTTAGCTCAAGATGAGTAGCTAGAAAATAAACAACGGCATTGGCCACATGTCAGAAGAGTTGCACCCAGTTCTGTGGTACTCCCACCACGTGATGATGCATCTCCTCAGGTAAGTCCTCTATGGATATCATGGGTACTTGGTGAGTCAGTCTCACCAAGCTCCTCTGAACTTCATGGAGAACTCTCTCTATCTTAGTTGTAGCTCCTTCGACATCTCTTCCACAACACCTATGTCGGGAAAATCCATCAGGTCTCATCGGCCCCACATTTGAAACATGATCATATATTATTTAAGTTTCTTGTCTCATAAAAATATTTTTTCATTTATATTAAAAAAATCTTAAGAAATTGAAAAGATAAAAAATTGTTACCTATGGTGCCCCATTCTACATCTGGTGGTAATACTAAATCTGGATCTCCTCGGAAATCCATTTTGGCATAGGGGTATTCATCGACTGTGATGACCTGTTGATCCCACCATGCGAAAAACTCATCATAAAAGGTCATTTTGGGTACATCACCACCCCCTAGGCGTTTCATCGGGTCAGCCCATCTACCCATCTATGGATCCCTTGGGCTGCTAATGGTCAATAGGAAATGTTATTTCCATTATATCGCCCATAGTATGATACTTACAAAGAACTATAGAATCATTTTGAGGAGTGGTTTCACTTGTTTTTCTGTTATATGTAGCTCTCCTACGCTCATTTATGGCATCCTTATTTTGTTGATACTGTAAATGACGACTTTCATTAGACGTCTCATGTGATTGTGATGACAAAGTTCTTTTTCTTGTACGCATGCTTCCGCCTTGAGATGACATGTCTACAATGAATAATAAAATATTCATTATGGAATCATAAACATGGACCATAAAAGTGTATATGTTATTTTTTTCCAACCATATAAACTTATGAAAATGTATAAGGCTTTTTCCAAATGCCTAAAAACAAAAACAAAAAAAAATTCAAAATGGAAAAAAAAAAAGAAATGAATTCTTCCAAATGGCTTATCCCTAACTTTCACCATTATTAGAATAGCATTGTTCAGACTCATTTCTTACTCAATTTGCATCACTTCAACATGATAACCTTGCAACACCACTTTCTATTGTCAGACTAATATGTCTGTACTCATTTCTTACTCAATTTGCATCACTTCAACATGATAACCTTGCAACACCACTTTCTATTGTCAGACTAATATGTCTGTACAACTGATATTGATATTTCCCTTTGTGGCAATAACGTGTCTGATCATCCCTATAGATTACCATACACAAAAGTGATCAATAACGTATGATCTCATCCCTATACAATAGGGATAACCTATGGTTAGTAAAGATCTCATGGACATGGATCCTTTAACAGAATAGTATCCGTTGAAGATCTCATGGACATGGATCCTTTACCAGAAAAATACCAAATAGTTGTAAACTAGAAATCTCATTAAAGGTTCTATATTCGCATATACATTTGCTTCCAAACATAAAATATTTAGAAAGAAAAGTAGATAAGCATATTTCAAGAACCATGGAAGAGATAGGTTGATAACTCCAAAGATACCTTTTGTACATGTAAATTGAACTAATAAAAACGTTAAAATAAACTCGAAAACCTGGATGGAGCCATTGTCAAGATATTAGATAGAAGGCTTCACTTACAAGTGAAATTGCTCCAGTAAATTCATGGGTTGTGTAAGTAAAGGAACAACTACATGAAAATCAGCTGACGGGAAAGAAAACAAAACCGTAGGAAGTGATTCAAGGGTTTTAAATTAAGAAATTGAAGGGTCCGAGCATGCGACCTGCCATGGGAAATTTAAGGCCCTTTTGGTTGGGTCTGCATGTGTTCTGAAATGGGAAAATATGATATTCAATGGGAAATACAAGGAGATTTCTATATTAAGTACCGTAGCATAAAAATGCAACTAAATAACATTGTTCTTACATATTAAAAAGTCTTCAATGGGATGGAATCATGAAAATAAATTAACATTGGTTCATACTCCAGACTTAGAAGATAGAAATTGAAGTATATATATATTTATTTTTAGAGGTGAAATGCAGCCTAAAAAGACAGCCCATGAATGCAACCGTGGATTGACAAAATTGCAGCCCATAAAGACATGTACATGCAGCCCAGTAATAGAGCCCCTCCAGATAGATTTCAGGACCTCATAAAGCAGAGGAAAAGTCACTTAAATTAGAAACGCACAATCTCAATGTTCTACGGTTAAGTTATTTGTTGATGTTTCATTTTACAAAATCAGATATTCCTCGAAATTGGCGGTTTTCTTTATATTTATAAGTTGTCCAAGGGCTTTGTTTTTTAATTTTTTGGATTTTTTTGGGTTTACCAGTCAGTTGTGTACCATATGCGCATTGCGTAATGTAGGAAAATTTGGTCACATTTAGTAGTGAAGCGAAATTTCTGTACAGCAGAGACCAATACAGCTGAATCTTGCTACTATTATTGCACCCCTACACATGATTTATTCTCTGTTTTTCGTTGGACAGTCTGGATTAGTTGTTTGGCACTAATTTACCAGAGAGATTCGCACCGCCCAAAACCCTGAGTGCGTCACAAAAATAGTAACAATTAATGTAAAATGAAAGGCTAACAATCAGTTGAGGATGCAGCTTCGCTAGAGAGCTACATGCAGGAAGTAGGAATTTAGGTAATGTAAAGTTGCATAGTACTTAATCCAAAATTGCCTTGCCTTCCTTGTAGGAATACCTTATTGTTAAAGTAATGACTACCAGACACTGAAAATAACTAGTAGGGTACGTCCTAACAGGGCTGACATGACGGCTGCATTCATGTAATATAATTGTATAGTCAGATGAGTTCAACTGGGTCACTGAAAGTGATGAAGGTGTAGAGGCCATGTAGGGTAGTCTTAACAGGGCTGACATGACGGCTGCATACATGTACAACCAGCAAAGAAAACCCATTGAAATGCAGAGAAAATCTCAAGTCAGGGGAGCAGAACAGCAGGGGAGTAAGTGTTGGACCAGCCATTGTATTGCTTACTTTTACCTTTCACCCTCGGACCTGCTTTCCCTCCATTACTTATTCCATTCAATTTCACCAAGCCCATTGCACGAATACTCATCCCAGAAGGAAGCCGACTGGCGGAAGAAGAGGCGTGTGTATCATTAAAGCTCCAGTGCTTCCTGCAAACTCTCAATATCCATGGAGCTCTGAGAACCGTCGCTCAAGAACTGCTTCTCGACTCCACCGCTGTTCATCTCAACAGCCGTGTCGGCGTTCTGGTAGCTCTCGATCGCAGGCTTCTGCTGCAGCGGCTGATAGGCGGCATAAATTCCGACTGTTCTTGCATAGAAAATCACCGTTGATAGAACAATCGCGGCAAGATACCAGTTGAACTGTAAATTAGCGAGCGCTTTGGCCCGCATCGTTGCTTCGTGGCTAGCGCAATTGACTACATCGTGGCCCTCAGTGTGCACCATGTGACAACCCTTGGGGATGAAGGCCGGAATCCAGAGCATGAACCCCATATGAACGAACCACGCCCCCTGGAACACCAACGACGCGGAGCGCACCGTTGCCACCAGAAAGCTCTGCGGCAAAGGAATCTCGAGCAACGTCGCCACTCTCTTTTCTCCTTTTTTCTCTCGACCTCATTTCTGCATTTCGATCCCTTTGCCCTGCTGCGGAAATGTTCAAAAACAGGTTACAAGAGGCTTCTTTGCCTTTGCCAGAGAACGCCGCCGCTCAGGTAGCGGTTGAAGATTTGCATAAGCTGGGGTTGGATATCCACTTTAAAGTAAAAGTAA
>APFE030425803.1:0-15025 GCA_000404065.3 Pinus taeda
GCATGTATAAATATGTATTGTAACATTGAAAGGAACATAATGAAAAATCAAGCTGGTAGTCCCGATATTGGGATCCAGTGGGAAATCTCTGTGTATATGTGTTTTATGTGTTATGCTCTCGCATTTTTATTTTTTCTTGTGATTTAGAATTCAAATGTAGGTAATTTCTGTATGGGGTTAAAACCTACACTGGCTCTCTGGCTCTCAGGCTTTGTAAATCTACTGTGCTCAAGCTCTTCGGCCCTGAAACTCTGTTACGCTCAAGCTCTCCGGCCCTGCAACTTTGTTGCACTTAGCTCTTTGAAGAAAATACCCCTTTGCAATCGCCCCCAACCTCTGGTGGCTTCTATGGCTTTCTCGAGCTCTACATCTCTATGGCTATGATGTTTCTTTTGGCCTCCGTGCATTCCCTTGTTAACTGTGTTCTGTGTGTTTTTAACACATTTGTTAGAGTCTGCCTCCATCATGGAGAACTTCCCGTTCAACAAAAGAATCTATTTTCAATTGAAATGAACTGGAGGCACGGGAAACTTGGTCGTTTGGCCTTCCTCTGCCTTAATTCTGAAAATAGCTACATAATGGAAATACATAGGCAAACGAATGAAAAACACATCATGAGCCATTCAGCCGGACTTCAAATAATATAGAATCGCATCTATATCCCTCTCGGTTTCGTGTTCTTCATCACTCATCGCATATCGCATTGCCTATGGAAAAACATCAATACACGGGAAATACACTGAAAATCCAAAATTCTGGATTTCAAAATATATGAAATCGCTTTCATAAACCTTATCAGGTTTGTTCCTTGATCGCTTATCGCAATCGCAATAGGCAGGAGCCCCGATTCATAACCCAAGACTGTAGCGATGCGATATTCCGCCTTTAAATCTCCACCGTCTGATTAAGCTCATGATCCAACGGTCCAAATGCGATCGCATCATCGCTCATCACAATATCGCATTGCCACTTCATCGCACGCTATCATTTGACACCTGCAATTGCAATTAGCGATTAAATCTCCACTGTTGATCTGCTCCTCAATCCAACGGTCGATATGCCATCATGATCACTTTATCGGCCTTTCACAATCGTATTCTCTGATGGCCCGTGGTCTGTACAACGTCTGATGGACTGTGCCGATGCGATACATATATATCACCAATGCCGATCGCCGATCCCGCTCATCGCAATCGCAAGTCGGCTCTGCCCGGGGTTTCGATATCGTATGAAGGCCTACCTCCGATGCGATATGTCGGAGGTCGCAATCGAAGATCCTTAAGGCCTACAATTAAGTCCTCCCTTTGGATGCTTGCGATGCAATAAAAGGTTGTGATGAGATTTATTAAAGGAACACAAATATTTTCCCTTAAGTCCCATTTAATAACAAATTTCCTCCTTTTCTAAGGATAATGGGCAATCTTCGTTTTGCAATAACTTCTTCATCCGAAGTTCGTTTTAGCCCATTCAAATTGTGTTAGATTTAGAATGAAGAGATCTATGTAATGAGACTATTTCTAGGAGCATCCTTTGACTTTCAATTTCCTCTGAGAGGAACATTTTTAGACTTAGAAGTCTATGTTAGATCCATTTTGGATCACACCTTCCCACTAAAAATCTTTTGGACTCCAAAATACTGATATACTGATCTGAACAGTAAATGAGAGTACATCACCCTCTTCTTTCAGCCTCCATACACTTGCCTTGCATAGTTCTTCTGAACCAAAGCCTTTAAACACTTTCCTTCCTGGATGTGCTTGTCATCTTGGGAAGAATTGTCTTCCTTGACTTCATGCAGAACTCCTGCTGAGAAGGTTACAGAAGGTAGTTTGAACTTCTCTTCCTTGATCATTGATCCAGGGTGGCTCAAATAAATGTAAAGTTGCATCTGCTTCACAAACCTTTCATTTGTACTTGTTTGACATACTGTCAACAACAACTGTTAACAACAACAGGATTATAGACAACAACTGGATGGCCTAAACTCCTACTTCAACAAAAGAAATAGATTTAACATCTTGTGAACACCTCCATGTTTTTACATCTGCATACAAATGATTGACTAGATAACAAGCCAACAAAATATGCCTTTAAAACAATTGACCCTTCAAGTCAAGCATGTAGAAAAAGAATTCTACAGTTCTTTTTCAAAGATGAAACACTTCATCATTATCTCCATCTTGGAGACCAAATCAACTTTTTTCAAGTCAATATTGCATTAAATGCATGCTTGCAACAAAGTAATCAATCCTTCAAGTTAATCACACATACATATTCAAATACAAGGAAATCATCAACATCCCTATGTTCATGCACATAATTCTCATTTATGCATTTCATCCTTCAACTTTCGCTTAAGTACATTGTACTTTCAAAGCTGAAATAAATATAATGTTGCTGCAATAAAGTGAGTCTCCTACTCAACGTTTCCATTCACCTTCTTGGTAAAACCTACAACTTGCATCTCATTAACAAAGAAATGCAAATAGATGTGATACATTTCTTTTCACATAAAAAGATATGCAACTTTAATTGGATAAGAAATCTAACCATTTCTTACCAATCCATCTCAAAGGTCCTTCTTTTTTCTGCACATCAACATCAGCATGTGAATCATCTTGAAGCACATCAATCATGGAATCTTTCTTTCCATTCCTGCCATTTTCTCTTTCCACCGCCTTCAAGTTTTATGGAAGCATGGTTGGATTCAAAGTCCAACACTTTGCAACAATATGTCCTTTCTTATGGCAGTAAGTGCAACACATGTGCATCTTCTTGACAGCATGATTTGCCTTTTCCAGTGGACCTTTGGCTTCTTGCTTCTTTTCCTTCAAAATTTTCCTGTATGTGGCCATTCTCTTCCAACATCTAGAAACATTATGGTTATCCAAACCACAAAAGAAACATGCAATTATTTTCCCATTCTTTTTTAGAAAATTACCATGCTAAACACAATAAAAAGGAATGTGTTTAGAACCAGATTTATACCTTTCTTTTTCACCTTTATTGCCTTCATGAGGAGGTGAATTGCATGAAGAAGTAGCTCCTTTTGGAACACCATAAATCTCTTCAAGGCTGTCAAAGTTTCCACAACTATTTGGTTCAAGTGCATTCTTATGAACACCTGCATCCTACAAATGATGTTTCAAGATATTGCATTCCCCATGAATACAATCTTTACACTTTTGAGGTAGAAGACCTAAAATGAAACTCCTTGGAACTGTTTCAATGGCCTTCATGGCAGCTTTGGAACTTTCTCCATAAGATTTTCCATAGCCAAGACCCAAATACTTAGGCCTTTCCTCAACCATTATTGGCTCAACAATACCTTGCGCATGTTTGCCCAATCCTTTTTCTTCATAGCCCATCTTGGACATTAACTTGGAACCTATGCCTCTGGTATGTTTTTCAAAAGAACCAACATAAGCATTCTTAGAAGAATTTGAAGACAAACAGGAATTATTTACCTCTTCTTCAAGTTGATACTTGACTAAGGCTTCTTTGGCAAAAAAAAGTTGTGTCTCCAACTCATGCATCCTTTTCATGTTCATATTTGCAATATGAAGTTTCCTCTCCATTTCCTGCAATTTTTCAGAAAGCAATTTCTTCTCTTCCTTCATGGAATTCAACTGCTCTCTAAGTATGATGCTCTTCCTTCCATCCTCATACATTTCTCTCACCATGTCCATCATGATGAACAAGTCTTGCTTCATGTCTTCATCAAAGAATCTTCTGATGAAGGAGGATTTTGAGGATTCACTTGTAGAAGTTGTCATTGTGCAAATGAACAAAATAACTTCAAACAAGATTAATAAAGAGCTTATTCAAGCAACCTTTTGCAACAAACATCTTCTGCTTCAAGGATTGCTTTGAGGTCCTTTGGGATAAGAAGAATTCCTTCAGCCCTTCTTCCTTCTCGTCCTCTCCTGGACTTAGCTATCAATAGCTTTCACCTTCACCTCTGCAAACTCAAACAATAGTCAGTTTACAAACAATCAAACAGTCTGAATTTGACTATTTGAACACCTTTCAAGTCAAACAAGCATATAGATTTCTCTGTCAATCGAGAATCCTGATCTAATACCACTTTCATCACGATACAACCTGCTTCATGATACAACCTCCTCTAGTATAACTCAAGCCCTGATATCACCTTCTTTGAAGGTGGGGGTTAATCAACTTGATGCTCTGATATGACCAGCTCTAATATAACCAGCTCTGATACCACCTGATCTGAAATGGGGCACTAAAGGCTTCTTGTCAACTTACAAGAACCTCTCCCACTCCAAAGCTTATATTTTCCCAATATCTATGCTTATGATTGATGATTTGCGGAAATAAGTACTTGAAATAGGTGTATGTATGTGTTTGTTTTTAGACTATTCAAGTGCTTACGTACATTTTCTTATGCTGATGTAAAACACACATAACAGTAAAATGTAGAAAATAAACAAACACATAAGACAACAATATAATAAGGAGTTCACCCAAACCTCTTGGCTACGTCTCCGTGAGCTCTAGTCAACTCAACTAGGCTCTCTGGGATTATGGTAATATTTCTTTTACAAGTTCCACACTCAACTCCATTGGCTTATAAACTGAACCTATGGGTTTAGAATACCATCTTATCCCTGGTTGTCCATACTCTGCAGATAGATCTAGGCTTCTCTGGACTAGACTCCTTCAATCAGCACTCTGAGCTATCTTGAGCTCTAGCTTGCACCAACTCCCTCAGAATTCTTTCACTGTCTCTGGAATACCTTCTTCTATCTTCATCACACTTTGGACATCAGCAATAGCTTGATCATTTGATCTGTTTGTTGTTCTGAAACTTCATTACCACTCCATGGCTCTTAGAAGTCTTTAGAATTTTCTTAACTCCATCTCAATGGATTTAGTGGTCCCTTACAATCACCTCGACTATTGGAACCTTGAGAATGAACGCTGGTTCTATTCTCTGCAACTACCTCCAACTTCTGGTGGCTTCTGCCTCTGCTCTCGGATCTGGCTCTTGGCTCTAGCTCTTGGCTCTCTAGCTCTTAGCTTTAGCTCTCTGGCTCTCAGGCTTTGCAAATTTGCTGCGCTCAAGCTTTCTGGCTCTCAGGCTTTGCAAATTTGCTGCGCTCAAGCTCTCTGGCCCTGCAACTCTATTGCGCCCAAGCTCTCCGACCCTGTAAGTCTCTTGCACTCAGCTCTTTGAAGAAAAGACCCCTTTGCCATCGCCCCCAATCTCTGGTGGATTCTCTATCTTTCTTGAGCTCTGCGGCTCTATGGTTATGTTGCTCTCTACTTTTCTTTCAGCCTCCATGCATTCCCTTGTTAACTGTGTTCTATGTGTTTTTAACAAATTTGTTACAGTTTGCCTCCATCATGGAGAACCGCCCATTCAACAAAAGAATATGTTTTCAATTGAAATGAACTGGCGGCACGGGAAACTTGGTTGTTTGGCCTTCCTCTGCCTTAATTCCAGAAACAGCCACATAACATAAATACATAGGCAAACGCACGAAAAACACATCATGAGCCATTCAGCCAGACTTCAAATATAGAATCGCATCTATATTCCTCTGGGGTCTGTGTTCTTCATCGCTCATCAAAAATCACATTGCCTATGGAAAAACATCAATACACGAGAAATACACTGAAAATTTGAAATTCCATATTTCAAAATTTATGCAATCGCATTCATAAACCTTATCAGGTCCGTGCCTTGATTTCTTATCGCAACCGCAACAGGCAGGAGCCCCGATTCATAACCCAAGACTGTAGCGATGCGATATTCCGCCTTTAAATCTCCACCATCCGATTAAGCTCACGATCCAATGGTTCAGATGTGATCACATCATCGCAATATCGCGTTGCCGCTTCATTGCACGCTATCTTTTGACACCTCTGATTTTGATTAGCAATTATATCTCCACCGTTGATCTGCTCCTCGATTCGATGGTCGATATGCCATCGCGATCGCTTTATCGGCCTTTCGCAATTGCCTTTTTCGATGGCCTGTGGTCTGTACAAGTCTGATGGACTGTGCCGATACAATACATATATGTCGTCGATCCCGCTCATCGCAATCACAAGTATACTCTACTTGGGGTTCTGATATCGCATGAAGTCCTACCTCCGATGCGATATGTCGGAGGTCGCAATCGGAGATCCTTAAGGCCTGTGGTTAAGTCCTCCCTTTGGATGCTTGCGATGCGATAAAAGGTTGCAATGCGATTTCTTAAAGGAACACATATATTTTCCCTTAAATCCCATTTAATAAGAAATTGCCTCCTTTTCTAAGGATAATGGGCAATCTTCTTTTTGCATTAACTTCTTCTTCCAAAGTTTGTTTTAGCCCATTCAAATTGCGTTAGATTCAAAATGAAGAGATCTATGCAATGAGACTATTTCCAGGAGCATCCTTTGACTTTCATTTTCCTCTGTGAGGAACATTTTTAGACTTAAAAGTCTATGTTAGATCTATTTTGGATCAGTTGTGCCCTTATATTTTTATTGTTATGTCGACTTTGATTATATTGTGACCCATTATACTCCTATATATAGAAAGGAGGTTTTGTCATTTGTATCGTCCAAGAATTGTTCATTTGTATAATGTAAAGGAGGTTTCCCCCTCGAAGAGGCTGATTTTTAAGGAATTGAACAATATTTTCTTCTATTTTGTGGGCTGGGTGCATAACACTATTCAACTTGTTGATCTCCCACTATTTTAACTGTCAATCGTATCTTAATTTCTGTAATGGTTCAACTTGTTAATCTTTAAAATCATAATTATAACCCATTAATATATTGTAGCTACATTTGCAGTTTCATTTGGTGAAGGTGTTTTCCCCAACCTTCAATGACTACTCATTGTCTCTTGTAATTACCCAACATTTATCGAGGAAAGGTCATACACGTTTGACCCCACAGACAAATAAAGAATGCTTTGAGTATCCTGTTCAGGTTTATGACACCCTTGCAATTATTCACAAAGATGTCAAGGAATTGGTTTAAGATATCGGTGCCTTGGATCCGAAGTCTAAAAGAGTAGTCCAAAAATATATTTATAGAATTATGATAAATAGAATACTTGTTATTTTTGCACATCATTGGACACAACTTCCTTGAATTTTCCTACGGTAGTGGCAATGCAACTGGACCTAGTTTTCTATGTTGTATGGAGAACAGTTTTCTGTAACAATATCCAGTAATATCTTAGAATAAATTGTACTTTCTTGTACTAGTATTATTGCTTTTTCTAATGTAATAATAATAATGTGTTAGATAATAGTAATGTATATCGTACCCTAAGATCATTTTTAACGATCTGTGCTTAGTAATAGGAATGGAATATGATCTGTCTAGGTGTTTGACTATTAGGCAGTTCAGTGAAGGCTTCCTTTGTATAATCTACTTCTCTTTTATGAATACAACCCATTGTTTTCCAATCCCTTCACTTCTATGAATACAATCCACTCTTCTATTCTTTAGATAATCTCTGGTGTTCACCTTACATCATTATTACAATAATTTTAGATTTTATTTCTTCGCAAAAAATATTAACAAGGATGGGAAATAATTTAATTCAGTTCAAAAATGTATATACTTCAATATTTTGTAATACATTTTAATGTATATGCTCTAGTAATCAGCCATTGGATGCAATTTAATTTAGCAATGCATATACAATAGATGGATGGAATTTGAATTGTCCAAACTATCAATATTATAAAACATTTAGTCTTAAAACACTGAGAACAAATAATGGAGTTGGGTAATCTAGTGGGATAAATTGTTATATTTGAGTCGTTTACTAAAGCTTTTAGACTTAAGTGCAATCTCTGTATGAAGCTCTATGATAATGAAGGTTGCAGATCTTGTGCAATCCCTCCCTTGAAGAAGGTTTTTAAATATTTATCATTCATACATTTTTTTGGTTCATATATATATATATATATGAAAATATATTTTAATTTCTTTATGTAAATATCGATATAAAGCATTTGTGTATTCTTTGAGGATTACACGTCAAATATTTTGTAATAGATTTAAGTAGTTTAGGTAGCATTTGTTTAATGTGCCATATATAATTTTTTATGAGATTTTATTCTTTTCAAATTTTGGTGTTTTTTGTGGTAGTGTAATTATATGTCGGAAGGAAGTTAAAAGTTATATATTTTCTCTTTATTTTTAAAGTAAATTACAATCCATTTTAATTTAGGATCTACCCAAGGCCATGAGGGATTAAACCTCATGAGGTAAAAATCTCTTTTAGATTTAAAAGAGATTTGATCTCTCTAAATGCTTGGTAAATCAAGAGTTAAGATAGATCTAGATTTGTTGGTAATAAAACAAGTTTACGTATTTCCTTCATTAAAATATAAAGCAAGTGTACTCTAGTTATAGAAATATGGAAGATACTTTTAGAATGCAATATGCACGTAATTATTAATTTAATTTGCCTTATTTGTTGCCTTGTAGAGAGAATATTTTGAATACATAAATTATTATAGTATGTTCTTAAAAATATGATGCATTTTAATAAACTTTTGCATAGATTATGGAAGTATCTTACTTTAAGTAATTTCTTTTTTTTAATCATGGAAATATCTAATAATTTTAATAAACTTCCCCTTTTCTTTTATATAGATCACTATTAATTAATTAACATATGAAATATTAAAAAAACGAAATATATGAGTACTTTCATTTACTTTAAAAGAAATGGCATTGATTCATTACATATTGTCTCAACTAAATTTATTTCAAATATCAAGATCTTAGTGTAAGTATGAACATCTCATTGTGTTACAAGATTTATCCTTAGTAAAATAAATTCAATTCTATATACTGCAAAGATGGGACCTTAGTCATAGTAGGAAAGATCTTATTGTGTTACAAAGATTTTCCTTTTTATTTTCAAAGATTTTATTCTTTTCAAATTTTAACATTTTTCATCATAGTGTAATTACATGTTGGAAGGAAGTTAAAAGTTATATATTTTCTCTTTATTTTTAAAGGAGCCAACAATCCATCTTAATTCAGGATCTACCCAAGGTCGTGAGGGATTAAACCTTGCGAGGTAAAATTCTGTTTTAGAGTGAAAATACATTTGATCTCTCGAAGCGCTTGGTAAATCTAGAGTTAAGATAGATCTAGGTTTGTTAATAATAAAGCAAGGTTACATGCTTCCTTCATTAAAATATAAAGCAAGTGTACTCCACTTATATAAATATGGAAGATAATTTTAGAAAGCAATATGCACGTAATTATTAATTTAGTTTAACTTATTTGTTGCCATGTAGAGAGAATCTTTTGAATACATAAATGATTGTAGTATGTTCTTTAAAATATGATATATTTTAATAAACTTTTGCATATATTATGGAAGTCTCTTACTTTCAGTCAAAAATAAATCAATCATGGAAATCTATATTAATTTTAATAAAGTTCCTTTTTTTTATAGATCACTTTTAATTAATTAACATATGAAATGACATTCAAAGAAATTACATTGATTCATTAGATATTGTCTCAACTAAATTTATTACAAATATCAAGGTCTTAGTCTAAGTATGAACATCTCATTGTGTTACAAGATTTCTCCTTAGTAAAATAAATTCAATTTTGGGTTTTTATTTTAGCAATTAATAATAAGAAAATGATAGAAAATGTTTATTATTATTATTATTTTTTACTCTTAAATATCACACTTCCACAAATCTTTCTCTTTAGATTTATAGAGTTCCATATTTTGGATATTGGGATCATAGAAGTTGGAAAATTTTAATTTGAGTGCTTTTTCTAGGTAAGCATGCAACTTTGCAATGATTTAACATACATACTATTAATATATTATATAATATATATATATATGTGAGACCAGCATAAGTTATTACATTAAAAATATATTCACTTAGTAGATGTTCTAGATCAATTTGGGCAATGACTTCCAATGCTTTGGATTCCATATAAACCAATTACCTAAAAAAAAATAACTTTCTTAAGTTGCATTCACAAATCCCTAACAGCTTATTTATGTCATAAGTTATTGCCCTTACATTGTAAGGCATTTACCTTTGAGAAGAACTCCCCCAACTGCCACACTACATCCCTCTGCACCATCAGATCAATTGTTATGCGATTGAGAGTTCATCCACCATTAGATACCATTGTTTTAAATGTCAATTGAATCTTGATTTGTGCAATAGTTCCACTTGTTGATCTTTAAAATAATAATTATAACCCATGAACATATTTTAGGTACCTTCGCAGTTTCCTTTTCGAAGGTGTTTCCCCAACTTTCAAAAACTAGTCATCATATCTTGTAATGACCTTCCATTTATCGTGGGAAGACCATACGTTTGATCCCACAAACAAATAAAGAATGGTTCCTCTTAAAATAGTGTAAATTGAGTTTCTTGTTGAATTCTGCGACATCCCTACAATTATTCACAAAGATGTCAAATCTTCAAATATCTTGTTGGATCAATTTTATGACGCCAAGATTTTTTATTTTTATGTTGAAAAAGTTCTTCAATCTCCACCTTAGTTAAAATTTTTGGGCCACTCGAAGTGCCTGTTATAAGGATCTACACACACCAAATTCTTTCGACGTTGGATTACCAACACAGAAGGAACATAGTTCACATGTTTTTCCCCATCTCTTTCTCTCTAAGTGAAGTTCAAAGTTCTCTCCATCCCCCAATTATGGGGTCTCTGGGTTTGAACAAATTTGTGACTGCAACCAAAACTATTTAGGCATGAAAATTCTATGCCTATCGATAATTTCATTAGAAATGACGAGTTGAATCTTTCAATGTAGATTTAAATGTTAAAAACTATCGGATGGAAAACTTGTACATCATATTAAAAATGCTAGATAAGATATTGATTCATAGATCAAGGCTAAAAAGAAAGAAAATTTTCTAGATGCTTCATCTAAAGAAGTCATAGAAATATGGATGACAAAGACTAGAAATAAGAATAAGAAAATATTTATACTACAGATATGTGATTATTTACATTCATACAAATGATTGGAATGCCTAGTACTGCTATTGATATATGAGTTACTATAGTTGCGTTAATTGGTAATTTCATATGGAGGTTTTTCTTTTTACTAGATTGAATTTCTCAACGACTCTTTTGTCATGGTTTCGGCCCATTCCTATTTTGTTTGTCTGTTGGAGCTTATACAAAACTTGTAAATACACAATTTATTTTTCCAGTAGAAGCTTATTTCATTTAAATACTAAAATGCATTGTCAAACCATTAGTCGCTAAGCAAAATCTAAGCACTCATAAATGAACAAAGGATATCACTATGAGCTCAATTTCTCAAAATTTGTTCTTACCACTTTTCGTCATTTACATGCATTTCCAAGGGGAAATTATTCAATCCTCATAAGTCCTAGATTAATTTAGGAATACAGAAAACATGAGTTCTATGATTGTCCCTAAAATAACAAAAACAAAGCCACTAATTCTCTAACCAAGCCTATAATTAATTCAGACTCTGGGAATACCAATTTCATCTACAATTTTGCAAATCAATTCCACTTTACACACCCTCCATGTGGTCCATAGTGCATACTTTGACATAACTGTGAGAGGAAGAGGTTGGGTATGGTTATTCTTCGACTCTTGCACTTCCAGAACTACACTTTTTTCTTTGCACATTTGAAGCAGAATCCACAAGAGTTGGATTTCACTGAATCTCATAAATGGCTTCTAGCATTCTTAGGAGGCACTCAGAACATGGGTTACATTACTATAAGTAGCCACTTACACTCATCCCAGGAGTAGATGATGGGAGCTTTCAACCTTAGGCATAGAAAGAAGGTGAAAATAAAACAACATTGGACAAGCACTCTATTACTGTGACAAGCCCATTTCATGTTGGCATTATGGTTCTAGTATGATGTTTCATATGTTGTACTTGATGGCAACACCCATGGCATGGCTTTCACTTTGATGAAAATAAAGAAGTACGCAGGAGATCTGTTCAGGAGGAGCGTACCCGCAGGCGTGCCATGCAGGGACCGCGTCCAAATATGCAGGTTACCCATCCATGAGGTGCGTACCCCAGTGCACACATTCCAAGGCAATTAAACGCCCGCACATGGGGTTTTCTCATGGTATTTAGCCGACGGTACTGTGTTATCATGGTTTTGGCCCGTGGTATTGTTTATTTTATTATTAGTATTGAGCCCCTTGATCCTTGATTTGAGGAAGAGCTTGCCTATATAAAGCCAAGGAGATCATTTGGCTTGGATATCTTTTGAATGATTGAATATCTTAAGATCTGATTTATTTGGGTTCTTGGTCTTAAAAGATTGATCTATAAAGGAGAAGTTAGAAGTGAATCTGCGAAGGGTGATCTCTTGAGCGCAAGTTCAGATCTGAGCATCTGACTTTATTTCAGCCCTAGTCCGAGGTATGCAGAGGCGCCGAAGGTTCAGTGCGTGGGTACGCAGAGGCGTCGATGGTTTAGTGTGTGGGTACGCAGAGGCGCCGAAGGTTCAGTGCGTGGGTACGCAGGATCGCCAAAGGTTCAGTGCGTGGGCACGCATGGGCGCCAAAGGTTCAATGCGTGGGTACGCAGGGCGACAGTGGTTCAGGTGCGTGCTTTCTGTAGCAGCACGTGGCGTGATTATTCTCTTGGGTGCGTACCTGCTGTGAAAGTACGCGGCGCGATAGTGCAATTGGGTGTGTACTGTACGCAGATCAGTGAAAGGAGCAGTGCGTGGGGACGCAGTTCAGCAGAAGAAGCTCTGCGGGTATACGCAGTGAGACAGAGGGTGAAGTGCGTAGCAACGCAGGCCAGTAAAAAGAAAGCTGCGTATCTGAGTTAAGATCTTCTGTTGGTTGAATTTTTATGTTGATAAGATGTTCTGGTTTCTGTTCTGTTATTGTTGATCTGGTTAGTACAACTGTCTGTATAATTTACATGTACTTGATGTATATGGATCCAGTTTGAAAATTTATGAAAAGTGGTCCTTGAAAAGAAGTAGGGGGTTGTAGCTCCCTTCCAGGAGAGACTAGAAAATGAGAGAGAGTTGTAGCTCTCTGCAGGTTGCAGCCTGCGTACTGGTAAAGGACTGCACCAGTACAAGACCATGTAAAAGGAGTTTCTAATTTGAAAGAAGATAGAGACATATTGCAGCAGGTGGTTTTCACCCACATTGGGTTTCCACCTTATATCTGGTGTTCTTTGATGTGACTATCTGATTTTCTTGTTCATGCTCATTATTTATGGTATTGGTATGAAAAAATAATTCAAAGTATAAATAAGGAAGATTTGGTAAAAGAATTAGATAATACTGATTCACCCCCCCTCTCAGTATTATTTTCAACAATTGGTATCAGAGCAGGTCCTTCTAAAGAAGCTTGATCGCTTGAAGGAAGATCCTTTCATCATGAGCAACTACGAAAGGGAAGCATCTATCAGGCCACCGATTTTTGATGGGACAAACTTCAACTATTGGAAGGTAAGAGTTACTGCCTATCTTCAATCACTTGGTACAGAAGTTTGGGACATTGTAGAAACAGGCTACTCTTTTCCTTCAACTACTCCTACAGATGCAGGTGAGAAAAAGAAGTATGAAACAAATGCAAAAGCAGTCAGTACTCTATTAGGATGCATATCCCAAACAGAATTCATGAAGGTAATGCACTATAAATCCGCAAAAGAGATATGGGACAAAATTATCACAAGCTATGAAGGAGATGAACAGGTAAAACGTGCCAAACTTCAAACTCTCAGGATTCAGTATGAGACTCTCAAGATGTATAATGATGAAAATGTGGCTAACTATTTTCTTCGAGTAGATGAAGTTGTTAATTGTATGAAAAATTTGGGTGAAGAAATAAGAGAGGCTATTGTTGTTGAAAAAGTTCTGAGGTCATTGTCCCCCAAGTTTGAATCTAAAGTATCTGCTATAGAAGAAAAGGAAAATCTACGAACTCTTACTATGTCTCAACTGCATGGAATACTAACTGCTTATGAAATGAGAAAGGGAGGTCCATCAGACAAAAGAGAAGCTGCTTTCAAGGCATCAGGCAAAGGAGAATACTATGAGGCAAGTTATACACCAGAAGAAGAAGAAGAAGAATCAAATTTTGTCAGAAATCTTCAAAGGGGTTCAGGAAGGTTCAGAGGTAAGTTACCTTTCAAATGCTTTGCTTGTGGAAGAGTTGGTCACTATGCTGCAAAATGTCCTCAAAAGGATAAAGGAAAGGAACCTCCTAGATGGAACAAGAAACAAGGTGCAAATAAGAAAAGTTACTACACTCATGAAGATAGTGATGGTCTATCAAACAGTGACGAAGATGAACAAGGTAATGAATATAAACTGTTAATGGCATTTGATAATGATGATTATATGGATGCAATAGATGTGGATAACCTTTATGATGAAATTACTAGACTCAAGAGAGTTATAGAAGAAAAGAATATGATCATTGATACTCTACAAATTCAAATTGATGAAAAGGAAAAACATTTTGAAAAGTTGGAAGGTGAAATTGTAGCTCTTAGAAAAGAGATTGAGAAAAAAAAAGCAATCAATCTTAAGTTTGTCAAAGGATCTGAAACACTAGATGAGATTATCAATGTTCAACGTTCTCCTCTAAACAAGACAGGTTTGGGATACATTGGAGAAACTTCTCAAGCATCCACTTCAAAGAATTATCTTGAGGCAGCAAAAGGGAATGAGCAAAAGCACAATGGAGACTATCAGGCAAAGCAGGGACAAATTGCAAATAAAGGCCATCAACAATCAGTTTTAAAAATGAACAAAGGATACAACCAGCCACAGGTAAGGTCCTCTCAATTTGGGTCAAGAATGAATAACAACAGAGACTACAATCATATGGCCAGCAGATTTGATAACCGCAGAAGTTTCTTCAATGGACAATGTTTTTCTTGCCATAACTTTGGTCACAAAGCAGCTCAATGTGTTGCATATAAAACAATCATGACTAGAGAAGCTCAAAAACAAAGGAGCATGACTGGGGTTTCAAAAAGGACCTA
>APFE030425803.1:23857-103188 GCA_000404065.3 Pinus taeda
TATGTAATGTAAAGGAGGTTTCCCCCTCGAAGAGGCTGAATTCTAAGGCGTTGATCTATCTTTTCTATCTTTTCTTGAGCTGGTTTCATAACAGAGGCACATATCTCTAGAATTTTAATGTTGAGAATTGTGTATTATTCAATAATGTTGAAAAGTAAAAATATAGTTTACATTAGTAAAGTGACAAATAAAATATTAGTCACTCATGAAATTCTAGAAAATAGAGTGCACAAGCTTTTAGCAAATAAGAAATTTTGAAAATAAAAATAAATAAATAGATAAAATAAATATAAATAAATAAATTTGTTAAGTTATTAGTGAATGTTGTCACCCATACAAAAAATAGTGGTTGTGAGATTCCAACAAATGATGATATAAATCCACATCTTGGGCAAATCAATGAAAGTGTATATTGAAGGATATTTTTGCTAAGGTAATTAGAGAAGTTCCAAAAATGAAGGAAACCAATCAACATTTTAAGAGCATATGTATAGTAGCTAAAGGCTCCAAGAAGGATGGGAATAATTTTTGGGTAGAAGCATTATGCTTTTGAAAAGAAGCCAGAGGGGCCGTCTTTGTGATTTTTTTTATCGAGGCATCCATTGGATTCACCTCTTGTATATTTAGAGCCTTGTTTTCTCTCTTTTTTGTGTGTTAATATTCTCATTTCTCATCTCTTTTCATTTATGTTATGAATGTAATTATTGCAACTTTTAGGCCAATGTCCTTATATATCCAAGGATTTATAGAGACACTTGGATTTTTCAGATTTCTTTGTTATTGATGAGTTGTATGAAATATTTATATGTCATACAAAGAATAGCTAAAAGGTTCAAAGTTAATTTCTACTCTTTTTTATGTACTTGGTTATATACATTTTAAAGTTGATTTTTAAAACCATTAATAAAGTGTTAGTAAGATGAATTCCTTTGTTGTTCTCAACCTATGCACTTGATACTAGATTCGTTATTTTATCTCAAAAACCCATCCTTCCTCATCTTAGAATAAAAACAAGTTCCTTACTCAGTGTTAAATCTAAAAGCTTATGTTCTTCTTTCTTCCAGCTTCCATTATCAGCTATTTTGCTTTCTTAAACAAGACTTTGTGCCCAATGGAAAGGCATGTGATCTGATAGGTTTGCATTCTTTAATCCAATTATCCTAACACCTCACCTCAAACTCTTTTATCCAATGTTTTTAATACTGGAACCGGTGACCGACCAGTCCACCTAATGAACCGGTTTACCGACCAGAACCGGTCTAACAGGGATTGGTTTGGTCTAAAGGAACCGGCTTTAAAAAAATGCATAAATAATTAATTTTTAATGAAACAAAACTATTTTTAAGATTTAAAACCATGATTCCAAGCCAATAGAGACAAAATATGCAAAGTTTGCTCATTTATGTACCATGTAGAGGTGAATATATCGAAATGGCACCGAGTGCAATACATATCATCGACAAAATAGAAAAATACATAAGCAATGAGGCTCTAAATGGCCTATAAAGTAGAAAAACAATGTTGCAAGCTATGAGGCCATTGGCCTACTACAACTCTACAGTGTACACATGATCAATCATCAAGTTCATCACCACTACTAGCCACAGGATCATCATCAGGAGCTACATAGACATCATTTGGTTCAGAGTCTGAGGATGCCTCAACCTGATCTGCAACCCCAGTAGAAATGCCACCAATAACAATAGAAGTGGACCTAATGGAAGCACGAGTTTGTCGATCTGCATGACTAGTGCCTTCCATTGGTTTTTTGCCTTTCCTTGATGCCGCTACTGATCCTAGTTCTGGTTCTACCACAAAATCTGCTTCATTCCCCGCTAAAGCCATGTCCATATCAAAATCAGCCTCAAACACAAGATGTTCAGTCTCCTCCATGCATTCTGATGTTGGATCAATATTGTCCAAGACAATGGGATCTAGATCAGGTGCTTTGTTCATCATTTGTTTCCTCCTCAGTCGAAGGTTGTATTGCACGAAAACAAGATCATTTGACCGTTTTTGTTCCTTAAAGGCTTGGAGAGGGTGTTTTTGGAGGGAAAGCACCCTTACTTTCCCTCTAACCCCTAAACTACCTTGGAGAAGCCGCACTGTGGGTCCTCGGTGGGCATGGCAGGTAACCGACCGGTTTAGGACCGGTTAGGACTAGTTAGGGCCAAATTCTTGCCACAACACCTCCTTAACTAGGTTTTTCAACCGGTTCCAACCGTTGGCCCTGCTGACCAGCCGGTTAGACCTGTAACTGATTAGCTAGGCTGGTTTTAAAAACTATGCTTTTATCTCATTCTTTTAAATCTAACATTGTTAGTTTAAAGTTGTAGGCTACTGCTTAGTGACAATAAGTAGCCAATTGTTGTTGATAGTTGAGGGATCCCTCTAGCCCAAGATCCAACTTGAAGCCAAAAGTATATATGGATCTATAGTGATCATCTTATCAATTTTATAATAACTACTTATTTGGCAATGATAATATTTCTTGACTCATCAATTGTAGTAAGTTTTTCATCATTCTTTTAATGTAAGTATGGATCCAACTCACACATTGATTTTTAGTAATTCATACTAAATTTTGTTTTGATAGTTATAAGTGAAAGGCATGACCATACAAGAAACAAAATTATTTCTTTACTTCATTACATTTTAATTTATCAATAGATATAGATAATTAAGCATATGAGTTGATTGTATATAAATAAGCTTGTAGTCAAGCATTTAAATTTAGTTTGTAGAAGAGTTTGGTTTTCAATTTGCAAATACAATTTGTTTCAATGATAAATAAGCTAATAGAAAGAAATAGATAAAAAGGTTTTAGTGGATTACAGATGAATAAGTATGAGGACAGAGTTACATAGAAAAAGTGAAGGCATGTGCCCTATGTGTTCTTAGTGCCTCACAAGTAGACATTATCCTAGTTGGAGCCAATGTTGTAACATAAAATTACCTCACCAAAATTTCTTGACTTCACACAAGTTTGGCTTATTCATTAATCTCATTGTTGTCTCGTAAACCAATTTCACCTGTATATCAAGGATTGTCTCTTGGTTCGAGCCCAAAATTTCTTCAATAGGTCCATGTTTTATTATCCTATCCCATCGTTATTTAAAAAAATAAAATAAAAAATTATTATTTAAAATAGGTTTTTAAAATTAAGGGCTTATTCTATAATAACTATTATTAAACTCAAAATAAATGGATATTATTTATAAAAAATAAAATTTATTTTACCCATTGACTTTTGCTACCCATTTTAAGTCAAATCCAATTTTAGAAATCACATGGGTGTAAACATATGGATTTGTTTGAAATCCATGCGCTCCATTTTAATATTCACATGATATATATGTATCTCCTCTATTAAGTTAATTAATCAAATCATTATTGTTTTTGGGTGTGTGGGGGAGCGTCAGGCAGACCCACCTAATGGCCACCACATCACCTACACTCAAAACCATGGTTTTACTTTTTCAGGCCTCCTCCCCTGTCTGCCCTATTATAACCTTTGTGCACTTTACAGCCCCCACCCCCCCCACCCAAAAAAAAAAAAAAAAAAATCTGACAATTTAAAAATCATATATATAATGGTATGAACGCACATATCTCTAAAATTTTAATTTTAGGAAGACTGCATCATTAAATTTCTTAAATGGAGGAATTGTCCCTGAATAACATTCTTATCGAACGGAATAGAGATCAAGAGCTCTATGGAACCCTTTCACTAGTGGCTGGGGAAACTCTAGTTGTTGTCGAACTTTGTTTTGTGTTGCAGAATCTTATATCACTATGAATCCGTGTATGTGTTGTCGATATGGTTGAAGAGTGGTGTTTGCACCCCAATTTCATGGAGTTATTATCGTTGTATCCTTGTGGGTGAGGTTGTTGTCGGCTTGCCCATGTGTGGATGTTGTATTGATTATAGGGGAGTTTGGATTTGTCATGTTGAAATATGGTGCCAAATGCAGTTTGTGACAGATCTGAGTTTTTTGTTTCTCAAAGTTGCTCGCCTATCAATGACCATCGCAAGGGTTTTCAAGTTGTATTGTTGGTTGTGTGCTTCATGTAGGAACAATGAATTCCCCAAATAAATTTGTGAAGAAATCATAATCAAACTCTTCTTTGGATCTAGGGTTTCCTTCCTCAATGAAAAATATTGTGGTACTCTTGAAGGAAAGGAGGGTACTAGAAAAGTTCATTGGTATGTTTCCAAGTTATGAAGTTGTTAAAGATTGGGCTTTCGACAATTGGGTGAATCATGAACCCAAGAACATTCTCTATTTTGGTAATGGATATTATCTATCTCGTTGTAAATAAGGAAGATACAGACCACATCTACAAATAGGGTCCCTATTTCATGGGCACAAGAGGTTTTTTCTCACTCATTGGTCTCTTGAATTTAATCCATTGATGGGAATCTTATCTACATCTGTGTGGATCAAATTACCTTTTTCCCTTCTTCATTGTTGAGGCGAAAGAATTTTTAAGGCCATAGGAGATAAACTGGGAAAATGTATTACCAGTGATATGGAACACGAGAATAATTTTTTATGCACCCAAATTCGTGTTGAAATGGATTTCTCAAAAGGCCTCCCCGAAGCGATTCATCTCAATCTAGTTGGATGGTCTCTTCTCTAGGATTTGGATTACAAATGGGTTCATTTAAAATGTAATATGTGCCATGAGTATGGACACTTTGCGAAAAGTTGTCCAAAAGCTTCAGCTTCTTAAAGCTTGCTAGATCTTAGACTTTTGTGATCCATATTTATAATGCAGTTCTCCTTCAGATTAATCACATCATTAATATTTTGTCGATGTTTCGAAGGTTCTTGAAGCTTCCCAACTCCATTGCCTCCTCTAGAGCAAGGAGAAAACACACAATGATTCACTCTCCTGAAAAGGAAACATAAGAAGCATGGAATTAAAAAATATGAAGCTTGTAAGGTTGAATCTAAGTATCATCCCCTTTCCAAAAATAGCTTTGAAATCTTGAATGCTTATGAAGCAGAAAGTGAGAACCTTGAGGCCCAAGTGGATCATCCAAATAACCTTGTTTCAAATGTCCCTCCTGATTCGATGATGAGAAAGATCTAGATCAAGCCCCACCAGCTATGATGGGTAAGCTTTCCACAGAGGTCTATGCATTAAAAGATAAAGAAGCTATTAAGGTGGTCTTGAATAAATCCTCCTATGCTTCCCCTTCCTATTTAGATGTGCTTAAAAAGTAGTGTTCCTCCCCACTGATAACAAGAATCAAGAAAGATAATAGTAAAAATAACTTCACTACTGACTTCTGTAGGCCAAGCAATGGGTTGTTCTCTAGCAATTTGTAGAAATGTATTGTTTATGCATATTTTAGTATAAGCAATTTGTTAGAATTTATTCCTACTATTTTGTAACAGTAGGAATAAAAACCAGAAGACTTAGTATTAAAACTTTTACCTCCTTGCTTTTATTGGGAGGAGTTTAGTCTCTTAGTTTTTTTAAAATACCTCACAAGAATAAGAATATATTGTAACTCACTTCCCGAGCAATTGTTGCATCCAAACACATATTTTAATACAAATCCTTCTCATTTTTGTTTAAAAAAAAAATACATAAATTAAATGGAAGGTCAAATGTTGAAAAGTAAAAGTATAATTGGCATTAGTAAACAAAAAATAAAATAGTAATGTGCATGAAATTCCAAAAAATATAGTGTACCAAATTTTAATAATAATAGATAAAGTAAATAAGTAAAAATAAATAAAATTGTTAACGTATTAGTGAAATTTTCTACTCATATAAAAAATAATGGTTATGATATTCTAGTAAAGGATGATATAGATCCACATCTTGAGCAATTAAAAGATCATTGCATTTAAGGAAAATCAATGAAAGTATGTTGAAGACTATTTTGTCTAAAGTAGTTAGAGTAGTTTAGGAGATGAAGGAAACCACTCAACACTTGAAGAGCATATATGCAATTGCTAAAGGCTTCAAGGAGGTAGGAATAATTTTTGAGGTAGAGGGATCGTGCTTTTGAATAAAATACCAAAGGGCCATCTTTGTAATTTTTTTATCAAGGCATGCATTGGATTCACTTCTTGTATATTCATAGCCTTGTTTTCTCTCATTTTACTATGTTAAGATTCTCATTTCTTATCTCTTTTGGTTTCTATTATGAACGTAATTTTGCAACTTCCAAGTGAGGATCCATATATATATATGTGTGTGTGTGTGTGTGTGTGTGTGTTAAAATTGGCAACTAGGGCCAAAATTCATGTGGGTCATCTTATTCATGGCTGATAATATTTTTATGAGATTCCTCTCATCGAGAGGTGTAGGATTGATATAAAGATCATCCGATTCCAAAAAGTATTCATGGAGATATGAATTTAATTTGATTATGGAATTATTATCAAGCCGACCTACAACTCATGTAGGCTCAGAAGCCCAACAGTCGCATCTATTTAAACACCAACATTGTGCATAAATACAGGAGGACTTTTCCTCATTTGGACTCACTCATCTCATCACATCTCTCTCTTCTCTACTGCGCAGAAAAGTGTCTCTTCTCTACTGCGCAGAAAAGGGTCTCTCTCTCTCACATGTGAAGCTGGAAGCTGCTGAAACTGAAGCTGCAACTACAGATCCAAACTTTGACCAGTGTTGACCATCAAACCTCCTCTTCTAAATAGTGTTGTAGGTTCATCTGAACCTCCTCGTAAGGCTGCAAATTTTGGTGGTGGAATCAAGTCGATCCGATGAGTGGTTTGCGAGATATCGACTGCCCTAGTTTGAAGGAAGTTGCTGAAACTGAAGCTGCAACTGCAGATCCAAAGTTTGAACAGTGTGGACCATCAAAAATCCTCTTCTAAACTGCGATGTAGGTTCATCTTAACCTCCTCTGAAGACTGCAACTTTTTGTGGTGGAATCAAGTCAATCCGACAGACGATTTGCGAGATATCGACTGCCCTAGTTTGAAGGAAGCTACTGAAACTGAAGCTGCAATTGCAGATCCAAAGTTTGACCAGCGTGGACCATCAAACCTCCCCTTCTAAACTATGTTGTAGGTTCATCTGAACCTCCTCTGAAGGCTGCAACTTTTGGTGGTGGAATCAAGTTGATCCAACGGACAGTTTGCAAGATATCAACTGCCTAGTTTGAAGGAAGCTACTGAAACTAAAGTTGCAACTGCAGATCCAAAGTTTGACCAGCGTGGACCATCAAACCTCCTCTCCTGAACTATGTTTTAGGTTCATCTGAACCTCCTCTGAAGGCTGCAACTTTTGATGGTGGAATCAGGCCAATCCGATGGTCAGTTTGTGAGATATCCACTGCCCTAGTTTTGATGATAAAGCCGCTAATGCTGATGCTGCTGATCTAGGGTTTGCTACTGCTGATATAAATCATATTTATGTACTATTTCTCTCTGCTAAATCATTGAAGATAAAAGAATATTTGATCAAAGTTTTTCCCCACGCATTGTGGGGTTTGTCCCTAGCTAGCTGCCACATCTTGTGTCTCTTGTCTTGGCTTGTTTTCTGTCAATCATTTAATGTTCTATTTGCACTTTACTTTATGTACATGTGATTGCTAATCTGTGGAATATAATAAGAAAAATAAGTAAACTGTTATAAGCATAGAACATACCATAATTCAACACGGTATCAAGAGAAATCACCGAAGAGAAGATAGGCACGGCTATCCTAGAAGAACAAGGAGTGTTGGACCATGTGAGAGGCAATATTATTGAGCCTCCATCAAATGCATCCGATGCTACCAGGTACAAATGGAAAACCAGAGAAGTCAAAACAAAGAAGATCATTCGGGAATCTATCGACAAGCACTTGGTGGCCTACATCTCTAACCTAAACACTTCCAAGGAAATCTACGATAGACTGGTGAATTTATTTAAAGTTAATGATGCAAATCAAGTTTTGTTTCTTAGAAATAAACTGAGGGAAATCAAGAAGGGTAAAATGAGAGTATGAAAGCATACTTCTTAAGAATCACTGAGATCGAGAACGATATCCTATCTATTGGGGAGACTATTAATGATAGGGAAATGGCACTCACGACTCTTGGAGGATTACCATCCGAATGGTATGTGTTTAGGACTACTCTTCTGAACAATAATGTAATTCCTAGTTTCGAGGAATTAATGGCTAGATGCATTCAAGAAGAAACAAGGGTAGAAGAGCAAGAAATGCCCTTGCCTAAAGGTCCTCCTGCTGCCTTTTCTTCTCATGCTAAGAAAAGAAATAATTCCGTGTCTAAATTGAAAATAAAGGCTGGACCTAAGGGTGAAAGAAAAGGATGATGTTACATTTGCAATAAAGCAGGTCACTATGCAAGGGAATGTCCTAATAGAAAGGACTCTCACCGTGATGATGATCAAAATCCCTCTCATGGTAATCGAAGTGATGGAAAATTCAATAGCAAAGGTAAAAGGAATGTTGGAAATCAAGGAAGAGGAAAACCATTCAAGAAGGCTAGAAATTCAAGATGTATTAAATGCACCTGACCTCTAAAAGAACCTAGTGTCCATCTTGGCAATGGAAGACAAAGGCTACAAGGTAACCTTCAGCGATGGCAAGGTACGTGTAACAAAAAAATAATGTTAAAGATGCCTTTACTCTTGGGTTTCGTGTTGATTCATTATATCAGGTCAATGAAATTCAGGTAGGTGTCATGTCTTATGACACATCTCTTCAATCAGAACTTTGGCATTGGAGGTTTTCCCACCTTCATTACAAAGATCTACCCAATGTAAGACATATGGTAACAGGGATGCCTGAATTTCGAGTAAAAAAAAAAAAAGTGTATGTTCGGGATGTGTCGAAGGAAAGCTCAAAAGGGGACCATTCCCCTCAAACCTAAGCAAGACCTCCAATATATTATAGTTGGTTCACTCAGGCATACCTGAGGTTGGCATTAAGAGGGGGACTACCACACCACATACTCCAGAGCAGAATGGTGTGGCACCATACGATTGTGGAAGCTATCTCTATGGGTAGATGATGTAACAATCCCTGATGTGGAAGAACTAATGGATCATATTTATCCACCTGAGCCTCTTCCAGGAAGAGGCCTTCATGGCTTAGGGTGATACTTGATGATGCTGAAAGACATGCTACACCCCGAGGAACCTTTCGTGAAAGAAAGAAACCCAACAGGTATCAGGGATACCTGACTAGTATGAGCATAATCATACAAAATGAGCCTTCATCATTCTCAAATGCCGTAAAGCATCAAGTATGGAAGGATGCTATCACCATTATGGATAATTATGTCTGGGAAGTAGTTCCCAGACCCCAGGACAAGACAATTTTTACTTCAAAATGGCTTTACAAGATAAAGCTGCAACAGATGGAAGTATGAAATAGTATAAGGCTCGTCTTGTTGATTGTGGTTTCTCCTAGAAGGAAGGTATAGACCATGATGTGATATTTGTACCTGTTGCTAGATATATAACCATCTGCTTGATCATAGCCCTTGTGGCTTCACAAGGATGGAACCTACATTAGATGGATGTCAAGACCGCGTTCTTGCATGGTTCGATCAAAGAAGAGGTCTATGTGGAGCAACCCGAAGGATTTGAGATTTATGATTGAGAATCTCATTTATGCAGGTTGAAGAAAGCTCTCTATGCACTGAATCAAGCACCACAAGCATGGTATGAGAGGATCAATAGCTACTTGATGAAGCTGGGATTCACTAGGAGTGAAGCTGATCCTAACCTTTACTTTAAGGTTGAAGATGACAAGCCTCTCATACAGGTGTTGTATGTGGATGACCTCTTTCTAACAGGTGCATACCCTCTCATTCACAAATGTAAGAGGGAGCTGGCTTCTAAATTTGAAATGAAGAACCAAGGACTTGAAGTGCGGCAAAAGCCAAGGGAAATTTTCCTATCTCAAGGAAAATATGTGGTGAAGATTCTGAAAAGATTTGGTATGGTGGACTGCAAGCCTGTGACTACCTCGAGGATCCTAACTTCCATAAGTTATATGGTAGTGATATCAGACCAGATTTGGGAAATGCCTCTAAGTTTCAAAAACTCATTCGTGTTGATGTTCTTGGTGAACCTCCATCCGAACATATGTTTTCCAGTTAGCATTGTGAGGTCACATTTGGTTGAGCCTCACTATATTGGTGCCAATAATCTTATGAGATGTCTTCAGGACACAATCTCTCATGGATTGAGATACACTGCCAGAAATATGAAACTGCATGATTATTTGAATGTTGATTAGGCAAGTAGTGTGGAGGATCATTGGAGCACTTCTTAGTGTTGTTTCCCTTTGGATTCTACTTCGATATAATGGATGATCAGGAAGGAGAAGTCGGTTTCCATAAGCACCACCGAGACCAGATGTATATCTACGAGTATGATCTTGTATGAAGCTACCTGGTTGGGGAAGCTCTTCAGTGAGCTATTTGAACACTTGCCACTGTGATTCTCTGTAACAAAGAGAGGTGGGATTCAATTATTGATGAATCTCATATTCGTCGAGTGCTCCAGCAGATAGACATCATTTGGGATATGGTAAGTCGATGGGAAAGGAGGCTTCATCGCATTACAAGTCGATACACCTTGTCAAAGCCTCAAGGAAAGATCTAATCTATGATTTTCCCAAATGACTTAGAGTCATCAAGAAACCCTTGTACAAGGGTCATGCATGTTGCGTACATTGAGATCTAGGAGCTCTGAGGGCTTGTGATTCTTACTGGAGCAACATACGACCACAGGGTGACTCACCCTCCCCTGGTGGTGCGCACTAGAACAAGATGTTTCACTCTCTTGTGGGACAAGATGATTCGCTCTCTTGTGGAGTAGGATGATTCACTCTCCTGTGTAGCAGGATTGATGTGTTCTCTTGTGAGGCCTAGATTGATATGTTCTCCATGGCGATTATAGCAGGATTGATGTGTTCTCCTATGAGGCCTGGATTGATGTGTACTCCATGGCAATTGTAGCAGGATTTATGTGTTCTCCTGTGAGGCTTGGATTGATGTGTTCTCCATGGTGATTGTAGCAGGATTGATGTGTTCTCCATGGTGATTGTAGCAGGATTGATGTGTTCTCCTGTGAGGCCTGGATTGATGTTTTCTCCATGGCGATTGTAATAGGATTGATGTGTTATCCTGTGATGACGGGATTGATTAAGTTCTCCTATCGAGACATCCTACCCATGTAGTCTGGGACTCATGGGAAGTACCTCTCATCTGATCAATGAGCAAGGAAATGAAGTTAGGGACCATAGTAGTATCGATGGACACATTGTTGTATCTACCATACTCTCTACGTTAGGATGACCTCCATTGATCTGGGATCAATGATACTGGTTTGGGACGAGTGGTAGGAGTGGTACATTCTATGACACTAACTTCAGGTCGGTTGAGACTGGTCTAGGACCAGTGGTACGCACTCTGAGACTGACTTTGAGTTAGTAGAGGATGTTACTGGTCTAGGACCAGTGGTAGGAGTTGTACATATTATGACACTGACTTCGAGCCGGTTGAGACTGGTCTGGGACCAGTGGTACATACTCTGAGGTTGACCTTAAGTCAGTATGATACATCCTCAATCATTTCTTCTTCTTCATAATTCGGACAAAAGCAGAGCAAAGTAGTACAGATCAATACAAGGCAGAACAAGACAAAGCATAATAGAGAAAAGTAGGACAAGGGTCAGGATGTATAGGGCATTGCATTTAATGGATGAATAGTAATGACCGATAGACAGATTGCAGATGAAGTTTTCCCTAGTTGAGAGGGAGTGTTAAAATTGGAAACTAGGGCCAAAATTCATGTGGGTCATCTTATTCATGGCTAATAATATTTTTATTAGATTCCTCTCATCGAGAGGTGTAGGATTGATATAAATATCATCTGATTCCGATAAGTATTCATGGAGATATGAATTTATTTTGATTATGGAATTATTCTCAAGCCGACCTACAACTCATGTAGGCTCAGAAGCCCAACAGTTGCGTCTATTCAAACACCAACGTTGTGTATAAATATAGGAGGAATTTTCCTCATTTGGACTCACTCATCTCATCACATCTCTCTCTTCTCTACTGCACAGAAAAGAGTATCTTCTCTATTGCGCAGAAAAGGGTCTCTCTCTCACACAGGTGAAGTCGGAAGCTATTGAAACTGAAGCTACAAATGCAGATCCAAAATTTGACCAGTGTTGACCATCAAAACTCCTCTTCTAAACTATGTTGTAGGTTCATATAAACCTCCTCTGAAGGCCGCAACTTTTGGTGGTGGAATCAAGTCGATCCAACGGACAGTTTGCGAGATATCGACTACCCTAGTTTGAAGGAAGCTGCTAAAACTGAAGCTGCAGCTGCAGATCCAAAGTTTGACCAGTGTGGGCCATCAAACCTCCTCTTCTAAACTACACTATTGGTTCATTTGAACCTCCTCTGAAGGCTGCGAATTTTTTTGGTGGAATCAAGTTGATCCGACGGACGGTTTGTGAGATATCGACTGCCCTAGTTTGAAGGAAGCTGCTGAAACTGAAGCTGCAACTACAGATCCAAAGTTTGACCAGCGTGGACCATCAAACCTCCTTTTATAAACTACATTGCAGGTTCATCTAAATCTCCTCTGAAGGCTGCAACTTTTGGTGGTGGAATCAATTTGATCTGACGGATGGTTTGCAAGATATCAACTACCCTAGTTTGAAGGAAGTTGCTGAAACTGAAGCTGCAACGGCAGATCCACAGTTTGACCAACGTGGACCATCAAACCTCCTCTTCTGAACTATGCTATAGGTTCATCTGAACGTCCTCTGAAGGCTGCAACTTTTGGTGGTGGAATCAATCCGATCCGACAGTCGGTTTGTGAGATATCGACTGCCCTAGTTTTGATGTTGAAGCCACTAATGTTGATGTTGTTGATCTAGGGTTTTCTACTGCTGATATACATCATATTTATGTACTATTTCTCTCTGCTGAATTATTGAAGATAAAAGAATATTTGATCAAAGGGTTTCCCCACACATTGTGGGGTTTGTCCCTGGCTAGCCGCCACATCTTGTGTCTCTTGTCTTGGCTTGTATTATGTCAATCATTTAATGTTCTATCTGCACTTTACTTTATGTACGTGTGATTGCTAATCTGTGGAATATAATAAGAAAAAGTAGTAAACTGTTATAAGCATAGACAATACCATAATTCAACAGTATGTGTATGTGTATGTGTATGTGTATATGTATATAAGGATTTAGAAAAACACTTGGAGTTTTCATATTCTTTGTAGTTTATTAATTGTGTGAATATTTATATGATATTTAGATCATAGCTAAAGGATCCAAAGTTAGCTTCTGCTCTTTTCTACGCCTTTGGAGATATATTAAATATAATAATAATATATATATATATATATATATATATAATATATATATTATTTATATATATAATTTATTATATTATATATTATAGTTGAATAGTAAAATCATTAAAAAATTGTTAGTAAGCTTAATTATTTTGTTGTGCTCGGCCCTTGCACTCGATATTGAATTCATCGCATATTAATGGTGACTTATTTACTGCTCAATAAGATATCTTATGTTCTTGTCCTTTCGTCGAACCTCCATTGTTAGTTATTGTGATTTTTTATTTGAGACTCCATGTCCAATGGAAAGGCCTATGATTTGAGATGTTTGCATTCTTTAATACAAATCTCTTGTCATCTCACCTCAAACCCTTTTATCTCGTTCTTTTAAAAATGGGATTGTGAGCTTAAAGTCACAGACTACTGCTTAGTGACAGTAAGCAATCAACTGTTATCAATACTAAGGGATTCCCCTCTGTCCAAAGAGATATATTGAGGCTAAAAGTTGGTTTGAAGATGCGTTGGCATAGTTCTTAAATAATCAAGAACATCTCAAGGAAAAAGAGCACCCACCCAGTACTTGAGCACAATCATTGTAACAATATTGCTTCATCTCTTGCATAAGTGGTTGCCATGTATTCAACTTCTATAGTTGAGAGTGCAACTATAGACTATCTCTTTCTCATCCAACTGATTGTTCCTCCAAATAGCTTAAACACATACCCAGTTGTAGATATTTTGTGATCCAGATCTCCATCCTAGCCTACATTGTAACACATCGAACCCCTGTTACCATATTAGGGTTGTGGGATGTAATTAGACCCAACATTCAAGTTACATTATGAATATGGGGTTATCCAAAAACCCTCTTTCTTCTGTCATCTCAAATCACTATTTCAATACCACCATGATCTTCTGCTCATCGAGAGCTTTCTAGTGATACAAATATTATCTCATTCTAATCTACGGGCACAAAGTTATACCCACTTGAATATTTTCCCTTAGGTCCACATCTTCATTTGTACATGCCACGTGGACAACATGTAGCACCCTTGGCCATGTGGATCCTCTGTATCGGTCCATGTATTCAAACCCATTCATCATACTAAGCCTTTTCCATATTAGTGATTTCCATAGGTCTACATTATCCAAAACACATGGATTTAGTATGTCAATATGACAATATGGATAGGGTTCCAATATGGCCAATGTACCAATGCCATAACATGTTGACATGTCAATACGGGTAGAACCCATGATATGTCAATATGGGTATTGATTCCTCCAAATTTTTTGATATGCTAATATAGCGTTAAATCAACATGGAATATCAGAGGCTTATCGAAAACATTATAATTGACAACCCCCACAAAATACCGATATGCCACTATGCCTATGGCCATCTTGGCTTGCAACTTCATCAATTTGCTACCAAACCACATCCCACCATGTGGTGAAGGATAATGTGTCTACCACATTTCTTGACTAATGTGTATATCGAGATATAATGATATCAAAGGGTTTTATAGGTCGTAGCACTCTTGAACCCCTGATATGTTGATATGATAATATGATAGGTCAAAAGCCCCAAGGGTTATATCAGTTGGTAAAAAATCGTGCCTCGCCATCGAGAGGTCACAAGGTCGAATCTACCCGAAGCCCTTGGGGTCAGATCTTGCAGTAGGCCGAGGGGCGATTTAGCCTAGCTATCGCCTAGATTTTTCTGTGGACGTAGCGATCACTCACTGACCAGGGTGCTCGTGAACCACATACAAAAAAAAAAAGATAATATGATAGGTCAACATGCCATGATAATCATGTACAACTAATCACCAACTGACACATGGTACATGTTGACATGTCCACTACCATGTGGCACTCTTGATGTGTGCCCTGTGTCACTCATATTTGTACAATTGGCATGCCAACATGTGATATTTTTGCGATACATGTCATCCACGTGGCATTGTCACATCATCAATCATGACATCATCATCGCTCCTTTCTCTGAAGTTCTCAATACTTTGATGTCATCATTTGACATGAACGGTTAATAGAATAAATTTCGTCAATATATTACCATCTATTGGGTCTATGTTATATCGAGAGAGTTTCTCATATAGCTCATTATGAACTCTTTTAAGCCCGATATTTCAATAGGCCCCCTTTATGATAGTGCTAGGTCCTGGCTCCCACTAGTACATGTGACTAAGGGCTAAGGTTGGGGTCCCAAAAATCCAAAAGCCTTGAAACTCAAATGTTTTTTCTCAGTTTACTTCAAAGTTCTCCATCCTCTTTCCAAGGCTAAAGAAATATCTACCTTTAACCAAGAAAGCTTCAACTTACTTCCTTTCGTTGCACAAATTTACTACACTATGAAACTATGTATAGAAAATCATATTGCTTGCATTCAAGAAACATTTAAGTGTGAATCCATTACATCCCAGGGTTGAATTCTCATTTTATAAACATACAACATACAATTATTTCCATTAAGGTAAGAGAAAGGTTTCATTAGCATGCAATAATCATAAAGGGAATATAAAACAACATTCATAAAAGAATTTCCATTCAAAATTCAAGAAAGATGGCTTATTTTCTTAGCTTGCTATTCTTCACACACATTCAATATAAAATTTAGTAGATGTTGACCCACTATTTGCAAACATACATAGTGAATCCAACATAGAATTTGGACAGAAATCCTTTAACAACATTAACATTTCATATGCAAAGAAGGAAAATACACTTATACGTTCCACTTAATTGTGTTGGAAATTAAACAAGGAATTGTTTCTCTCCACCCAAACATAAGCACAACTACATTGTAAGTGGTGTGTGGCTAGTCACTCCCAAGCTAGATCTGATGTTTAAGGATGCTTCACTTAGGTTATTACACCAAGTTCAATTTTAGGGATAAAAAATGAAAGAAAATATCTTTCATTGGCTAAGAAACAGGAATTCCACCTCTCAAGCACTAAGTTTGGGTCAAATACATAACAAAAATATGGCCACTAAGGGCCCGCACAGCACAAAGGGACACCAATTCCTATGGTTCCCTCATTGATCCTCCCTATTTCTACTTCTTCACGTGTACAAACACAATTAAAAGTTTAAGTTATTCTCGATACTCCCAACTCACGTGGAGAACCCTCTCACTATTTTCCTCATATATCACAATTTAAACCTTGACTATGTAATCCATCTTCCATACGTAGGTTTACAACATTACAAGTTCACAGTGGTTTCGGGTTACACATAGTTCAGGTCTCTATCTCTAATCTCTATAATACTCGTCACTCAACTTTTAAAAACCAAATCAACAATATTTTCTTCATTCTCCCCACAAGGATTACCTTATGTAGGAGAGGTTTGTAGTCCCTTTCTCGAGCTACAAAGTCAACAAGACTCTATTGTGAAGTACTTGGTCGAGGCTTGGGAGGATCTAATACCTCCTTCCCCATTACTTCATAACCACTTGGGGGGACCTTAGTAGCTCAACGAGAACATGAAGGTTCAGAACATAAATTCAAGGATGATATGAAAATTCCCAATCTCCCTTACAAGCTTTCTAAGCAAGCTATCCATCTAGACATTGGAATCTATGTAGGCTTGTCCTTATTTTACATCTTTAGCAATTTTATAATTAAATCAAAGCCTACCTCATACAGTCCTAAAAATACATCCATGTTGGATCTACAACGTTATCATCCCTTAATTACATTGTAAAACTTCAGAATTAGAAAAGCAGATATTACATTCCCCTCACCCTTAAAGGAGCATCATCCTTAGTGTTCTACTATATATATAACTAAATTTTTATATAGAAAGAAAAAATGGGTATGCCTTTTTTAAGGTATCCTCTAGCTCCCATATTGCTTCATCTAGTCCGAAGTTCTTCCATCGCACTTTTACCTACGCATGACTCGGTTATGGAGCATGGTCTCCCTGTTGTCATGTATGCAATGTCATTTTGGCTGGAATTATCCCTTGGGTTCCACTTATATCAAATTTGAATCAATAATATTATTAGCATCATGTATATATATTTTAAGCAACAAAACATGTGTTGACAAGTGTTACTATGTTATGTCTTAATAATGGCATGTAATTATGATTTTATGTAATGAGATGTAAAGAAGAAAAATAAAATTATTGTATTGACTTTCTTCATGGATTTCATGAGCAAGAGATTTTATTTTTGAGTCAAGACTCCCATTGAGATTCTTTAGGAATTATTTTTCATCTATTCATAAAACGATAGATTCATTTTCATGTAATGAAGTCATGTTACACTTTGTATAGAGTCAAACTTGTCTATGTAAATTATCCTGCAAGATCTTGTCACTTATCCTCTTCAAGTCAACCTACAATGATGGAAGAACATGCTAGAAGAAGTCGTCCTCACTACTTATCATCATTTCAGCCTAAGGGTCATGAGTTGATGGGTATAAGTAGCCTTAATAGGCCTCACTTGAAGGCAAGCAACTCGACAAGAATTCGGTGAAGAAGTGCGAAGAAGAAGGGTACAAAGAGAAAGTGTGAAGAAGTAATAAGGAGAGTTTTCTTTTGGGCAAGCAATGGAATTTTCTTCTGGGCAAGCAAAGGAGGATTCTTATGGGAATATTGAAGAAGGTTTCTTCTAGGGTCAACAAATAAGAGTTTCTTCTGGGGCAGCGAAGAAGTTTTCTTCTGGGGCAGCGAAGGAGGTTTCTTTTGGGGCAGAGAAGGAGGTTCCTTTTGGGGCATCCAAGGAGGTTTCTTCTGGAGCAACGAAGAAGGTTTCTTCAAGGGAAGCAAAGGAAGGATTCTTCTGGGATACTTGTTCTCAGTAATCAATATAGAGATCTAAAGACCAATATTATCTAGGGGAAGCCAGTGAGATCATCGAGACCGAGTTTCTCTAGGAGAAGTCGAGAAGAATCAATGTGAAGTATAGAGACCAAGTTTCTTTAGAAGGAGCTAAGAGGAGCAGTTCGAGATCAAGAAGTCAATAAAAGGAAAAAGCAGATCATTAATGTTAGTGACAAGTTTCTTGGGAGGATACTGGAGTCAAGGGCATGTGTCATGGTCTTGGTACTCGTCAATTGAAGATCTAGAAGAAGAATTTTTATCAGGTTTTCCTCCCAAGAGGTGAGAGGTTTTGGCCCTCGCTGACAAGCCTACATACTGTGTCACTTGTATTTTATTGTGCATATTGGTAATTGTCTTGATGAAAATAACACAATGATAACATAATAAAGAAAATACTATGAGTTAAGAAGTAAGATTATATCACAAGAAATTATCAAGCAGAGAAATCTTTTAACTATTCATGATCTAGATTTCTCAACATGGTTTCAGAGCTTAGGTGTTGAATTCAAGAAGGGGAATTAAATCAAGAAGACATCAAGCAGTGGAAGAAGGATCATAGCAGATTCAAGGGCCACTAAGTTCAAGATCTTCGAAACCCTAGCTCGAAGAAATCTACACCAGCAAGAGTCTTAAAATCATATTCAAGAAATAAGGCAGATTAAATCATTCAAGGAGGATTGTAAATCAAGCTCTCTCTTATCAATATCTCAAGAAGAAAATCCTATATCAACATCAAGATTAAGGTGGAAGAAAGCATCAATATCTCAAGTAAGTCTATGACTATAACTGATAATAACAAAATGTCTTTTTGCAAGGAAAGTAAGGAATAGGTTAGGGGTGCAAATTTCCTTACATAGAAGAAAAGGACAGACCTAAATCTTATTGAGAATGAGGTCATGGATCACATCAAAGGATCAATAACCTAGCCTCCAAAGGAAGATAATCAAGCACATGTTAGATTCAAGAAGGGAGAAGTGAGATCCCAAAGGATTCTTATAGAATCTATAAAAGACTCTCTAATCCCATATGTATCAAAGTTGGAGACTACAAAAGCTATATATCACAAATTGGTAGAGTTGTTTTTTGTAAGTACTGCAGGAGAAGTAATCTAATTAAGGCAAGAAATCTACAAACTGAATATATCCAAGGAAGATGGAATAGCCTCATACTTTATGAGTATATCAAAAAGTGGAGATAAACTACAAGAGTTGGGAGAATTCATGTCTGATAGAGAGATGACCACAGTGATACTGAATGCACTACCGGAAGAATGGGGTAACTTCACTTCAAGTTTTTATTGGAAGAAAGAGACTACTCCATTTCAAGATATATGGTCACTCTGTAAGATCAAAGAAACCCGATTGAAGGAAAATGTTGATGTTGGACCAAATGAGTAGAATCAAGCATGTGATGTTATGGCAAGAAGAAAAGGGAATTTGGAAAGTTTGGTCCTCAAAAGAAAAGGAAGAACATGGCTAAGATAAGATTCTATGGATGTCAAGGACTTGGGAACTATAGAAGCTATTTTCCTAAACGTAATAAGGACAAGAGGGATAGCGAAGAATCCTACTTTACTAAAGAAGTAAAAGAGCCTGAGACAAAGAAGCTTAAGAATGAGGAAGTAAAAGATCTCTACTATGAATGAGATGATCTTCTTCACTAGAAGGTACTTTCACTTGTAATTTATAGATAGGAAGCAATGTAAATAAGATAGGATGCATTAGATTATAAAATAGCATTGTGATAGAAGCATTAGAAGTAAGAGCTCTTGACATGGGAAGCAGAAAGGATGTATGGAATAAATTTGATTAATTAAAAAGAATGGGAGCTCTTGGAAACATCATTAAAACTTCAAGTGATACTTATAGAAATAAGTATAGGTCATCATCGACTGCGATCATCATACAATAGTCAATAAGGAAACATATGTCGGGTGAGGATACGAAATATCCTCAAGTTTCTCTGATGGAATCCTCATAGGATTCACCAGTCTAAAAGGAAAATAAGAGTTTCATCAGGAATTCCAACTCGTGGGGCTCAAGGGATGATGGTATGATGACATAAATGGAAACCAGGTCTAAAGGATAAAGTTCTTTCGTTCAAATGAAGCTGCTATAGGAAGTCTGGATGACCGAAAGGAAAGATGAGGTATGTATGCATACATAAGATAATATTAAAGTCATGTCATATGGATCACTATTTCCATCTTGGGAAATATGACCAAAAGTAGAAATTCTCTCCCCCTCTAAAAGATTGCAGAAGTCACACTAGATGAAATCAACATAATATATTCTCATATGAATAATGAGAAAACTGACTACAATTGAGGAACTCTGATTGGAAGCTCCTGGGAATAAAGTGTGAAAAGAAAGAAACAGATCGTAAAATATGCAACAAAGGTAGAAGGAATTCAACATCCAAAACCAAGAAGATTTGACTAGAATATCTCCTAGAAAGATATGAAGGCTCTTATAGGAGTCGGAAAAAGATGAAGGCCCTTAGCAATGCATATCTTTGGGAAATGTGTCAATCTGCATACAGGATGTTGATACCTATAGGAAGATGTCATGATGAAATACCATCACAAAGGTAATTTTGATTTAAGTGTTCATCTCTTATTTTTGAACTAATATCTGGATGGGTTTATGTAGGACTGCTAAAGGGAAGATTTGTGGACGACTTCCAAGAGTACCATATTGAAGGATGTAAGATCCTTCCTGAAAATGTGGCATGAAAGCAGAATGACATAAAGGAAGTCCAGATGGAAAACTGATGGATCACTCTCTGATGATATGAGGACATGACTAACTCATGGATGAAAGTGATGGATGGTTTGTTCCCTATGAAGAAGTCCCTAAAAGGTGAATACTCCATGACAAAGAATAAATTCATGACATCGAAGGCAGGAACTCCTCAAGTAGTTGGTTGTTCCATGATCTCCAAATGAGGAGTTTTTATAGGTCCCTAGTTAAGAAGGAGCCTAAAAATAAGTTTCTTACTTGGAAGAAACTTGGAAATTCCTACACCAAGATGGAGCTTAGGCACATTCCTTTTGTAGGAATCAGTACATTCCTTTATTGGAATATGTCCTCCTTGTTTGAGAGGGAGAGATAGACATGGAATTATGGTCTTCACCTCAGAAGATAAAATGGAGGATCGGGTAATCATTTGGCATCAGATACTCTTAGAGGATGAGATAGGGCATCCAATAGAAGAGTAGTCGTGGAGGACCACTATTCTTTGAGGGTTGGAGAGTCCAAGATATGAATAGTCCTCATGGGAACACACCCTGAGTACCTGGGTAGGGGATGTTCCAAGAGAGACAGTGATGAGAGTGTCTAGAAATCATTGGTCTTGCCAGCATTGAGCTCATATCTTGTGGGGAGATGGAGTTGGTAGTCAAGGCCTTCCTATGTAACAATGTTGCTTGATATGATGTTATACAGATGAGTTACCAATCAGAATTTTTCTTATGAGAAATTCTTCAGATTGAGAAATTCCAAGTACCATTATGAATACCTCCCTAGTTAAGAGGTAGTGTTGAAAAGTGTAACTAGGTTCGGTCTTCATAATGACATGTAATTATGATTTTATGTAATGAGATGTAAAGGAGAAAAACAAAATTATTGTATTGACTTGCTTCATGGGTTTCATCGGCAAGAGATTTTTTTTTTGAGTCAAGACTCCCATTGAGAGTCGTTAGGAATTATTTTTCATCTAGTCATAAAATGATAGATTCATTGTTATGTAATGAAGTCATGTTACACTTTGTATAGAGTCAAACTTGTCTATGTAAAGTATCCTCCAAGATCTTGTCACTTATCCTCTTCAAGTCGACCTACAACGATGGAAGAACATGCTAGAAGAAGTCGACCTCACTAATTTTCATCATGTTGACCTATGGGTCATGAGTTGATGGGTATAAGTAGCCTCACTTGGCCTCACTTGAAGGTAAGCAAGTCAAAAATCATTCGGTAAAGAAGTGCGAAGAAGAAGGGCTACAAATAGAAAGTGCGAAGAAGTAATAAGGATAGTTTTCTTTTGGGAAAGTGAAGGAAGTTTCTTTTGGGAAATTGAAGGAGGATTCTTCTTGGCATAGCGAAGAAGGTTTCTTCTGGGGTCAAATATGAAGAGTTTCTTCTGGGGTAGCGAAGAAGGTTTCTTCTAGGGAAGTGAAGGAGGTTTCTTCTCAGCCAGTGAAGGAGGTTTCTTCTGGGGAAGCAAAGGGAGGATTATTCTGGGATACTTGTTCTGAGTAACCAAGATATAGATCTAGATACTGAGATTCTCTAGAGGAATCCAATGAGATCATAGAGACCGCATTTCTCTAGGAGAAGTTGAGAAGAAGCAAATGCGAAGTATAGAGACCGAGTTTTTCTAGAAGGAGACGAGGAGAGTAGTTCAAGATCAAGAGGAAATTCAAGAAAGGGAAGAGGCAGAGCATCAAAGTTAGCGATAATTTTCTTGGGAGGATACTATAGTCAATATTCTATGTCATGGTCTTGGTACTCATCAATTGAAGATCTAGAAGAATAATTTTGATCGGGTTTTCCTCTCAAGAGGTGAGAGGCTTTGGCCCTGGCTGACAAGCCTACCCACTGTGTCACTTGTTTTTTATTGTGCATATTGGTAATTGTCTTAATGAAAAGAACACAATAATAACAAAAAGAAATTATCAAGCAGAGAAATTGTTTAACTATTGATGCCCTAGATTTATTAACAACATGAAACACATCATGTGTGTTCACAATGGGAGGCAAGAAAATTTTGTATGCTACTAGTTCCACTCTCTCCAATATTTGGAAGGGTCCAAAATATCTTGGTGCTAATTTGACACATGATCACACTCTTAAGGAACTTCTCTTTGGCTTGATTCAAAGATATACATGCTCTTTTACTTGAAATTCCTTATGTCTTTGTTCTAGTTTGCATAATATTTTTTCCATCTTGTGTTACCTTCAATTTATTCCTTATGCTAATTACTTCATGTTCAATTTTCTTTAAATTTTTTGGCCCAAGTGTGTCTTTTCACATTATATTATCCCCGATTATTAGTGTATTTCACTTCCTACCATATAGAGCTTCAAAAGGGCTCACCTTTAATGATTCTTGATGGTCATTATTGCATGAAAACTCTACTAGAGGTAGAAGTTCTTCCCACTTCTTGAGCTAGTGTGTGACACACATCCTCATCATGTCTTCCAAAATTATATTTACCCTTTTTGTATGTCGATCAATATGAGGGTGATACATTGTGCTAACAACTAAATAGGTTCCAAATGCTTAAATAAATATTTTTAAAAAAAAATATAGGTAAACTTGTTAACCCAATCAGATGTGATCTTCTTGGGCATGTCATGCAATCTAAAAATATCCTTCATAAAAATAAAGGCAATATCAATTGCCTTACATGTAGTTTTTATAAGTAGAAAAGTGAGTTGTATTAAATAGCTTATCTATTGCCACCATGAACACATCATGTTGCTTGGGGATCCTTAGTAATTTAATTATCAATCCCATTGATACAACTTCCCACTTCCATTTCGGAATAGGTAATGGTTGCAATAATCTTGTTGGGTTCTTGCATTCCACTTTAACCTATTGGCATTCTAAAAATTTGGAAATATATTCAACAATCATTTCTTCATCCCCGACCAATAATGCAATTTCCTGGTGGATTTTGTCATCTTTTTATAGTTTGGGTGACTTGCATATGTTCTCTTATGAAACTCATCCATTATAAGCTTCTTTAATTCAGCCACATTCAATATGTACAGCCTTCCTTTGAACAAAAATAACCCATCCCTAGTAAGTTGATGATTTTCTCCCATTAACCCCATGGGATGTTGCTGCAGGCACACACCTACATGCTTAAAGTGATCATCTTCCTATAATACTTTTCTAAATCTTTCTCTGATCTATTTCTCATGGGTGCTTATGGCTTCCATATGTATCACTCACATTTTTTGAGTGCAATAACCACTCAATTTTCTTGATTTCAAAATCAAATGCATTGACAATGTCCATCATATAGCTTGCATGGAATTCAATCGAGGTTGATCAAACAAATACTTGAACCTTCTTTTAATTTGTCATTAGTATGAATTTTCTCCCCGGGAAATAGTGCCTCCACATTTTTAAATCATACACAATGCCTGCAAGTTCCAAATCATGTGTTATAAAGATCCTTTCATACACATTAAATTTCCTAGACTCATAGCTAATGAGATGTCCATTCTCCATGAGAGCTCCAACAAGTCCCTCTTTGTAATCATCTGTGAAACCATGAAATCTTTATTTGATTGCAATTTACAATATAGGGGCATGTGTGAGAAGATGTTGTAGCAGTTCAAGGCTTGTTGCACTCTTTAATGTCTAATGAAATATCACACCTGTTAGCACTCCATGATTCCTTTTAGGTTGAAGGAAAAGGGTCACAGAGGTAACCACAGACCTCTTTTAGTTGAGAGACTGGTCTTCTCCAACCAGAGGGGGCTACCTCACTAGTAAAACTCAAAGACAAAAGACTTTGAAGCACTAATTCTAATAGAGACCAGGTCTGAAAAGTATTTTTTAATTTTAGTTGGTGATTGGTGGAGGATTCTAGAATAATTGATGCATATGACCATGACTTTACTTGTTCATTATGCCTATGCATTTCCCAACTAGTTTCATATGCAAAGGCTTGACTAGTACACACTTTGAAATAAGAAAACAGTTTGTACATCACTGTGTTGTATGGTTCTGATATTTTGAGTGACCTATAGAATTATGGTTGTGTTTTGTTAAGGCTTGAGGGCTTATAAGAGGAATACTTGAAAGTTTGTTAGGCAAGCCTTGCCTACAAATGTGCATGAGCATTGAGGAGAAGCCAACTGTCAAAGTTTAAAGGTGTGAGCATGTAGCAGAGGTGGTAGCTCAGAACATAAAATAAACACCCCTGTTGTGCAATGTAAACCCTTTGAGATAGAAACAAAATTTCAAAACTTCATGCAAGGGACTGTTACCTCCTCTTCCATTTGCTAGAGGACTTGCTAGTGGAAGCTTGAACTTTTGAAGCTTGAGGTGTGGGATCTTTGTGCTCAGCGGGCACTGGTAGAGTGAGCTTTGCTTCAGACAAAGCCTTAGATCTCAACCTTGGCTCCTCTTCCTTTTGCTAGAGGACTTACTAGTGGAAGCTTGAACTTTTGAAGCTTGAGGTGTGGAATCTTTGTGCTCAGCGGGCACTAGTAGAGTGAGCTTTGCTTCAGACAAAGCCTTAGATCTTAGCCTTGGCACTCTTCCAGGTGAAGGTGTTTTGGCTACCTCTTTGTATTTCTTAACCAATCCCCATGCCTTGCCTAAACTCTTCTTCATACTCCTTAGATTTTCATTCAATACCAGGTTCTTAACATAGAGTTTTTTTCATCAATACCGGGTTCTTAACATAGAGTTTTTTTCATTGTCTTCTTACATGAATTGACCATTTAATAAAATGTTTACCTCTATCGAGGGCTTTGGATGCCTCATGTACCTCTTTGTCACAATTTTCAAGTAAATGTTGCACAAATTTCTTATAATTTTGATTCTCTTGCCTGAACATCTTAACCGACTCCTAACTCTCCTCAATCTCTTTTAGGCATCTTTGGTACTCCTTCCACTGATCAAAAGGTGGCTTACCAAATGCTTGGAACACTTTTTTCATTTGTTGAACCCAAGTTTGTTTTGACTTCGCTACTCTAGTTGCAGTCATACTGGACTCTACTGCAAGTTCTTCGGCCTATTTAGCAAATGAAACATGTTTACCTTTATCCTTAGCAATAGGTTTGGGAGATGTCTATACCCTTTCAGCTATTGTTTGAGATATTTGTTTCAAGTCTCTGTTTTTCCTCTTCAAGGATTATATCTTCATTTGATACTTAGAAAGAGCTTCCTTTATTTTAACCATCTTGGGGTTTTCTTCTTCATACTGCATGGTATCTTGCTCAGAGTGCATTAGATCTTCTTCCTGCTCAAATTGCATTGATTCATCCTCCTCCATTTCTTTTTCTTTACTATCCTCTTGTTTTTCTTCTAGTTTATCTTCAAAAATTTCAACAACTTCCTGGGCACTGATCCCTCCACACTATTATTAGCTCTTGACCTAGTCCTAGGCCTCATTATGAACTCATCCTTGACTGTCTCTTCTAATTTAACTTGAAACATCGTGGTCTGAGATGATGCCACCTGAACCTTTGGTTCCTAAGTTTTCTCCTTATCCCTTGTAATATGCTTCTTACCCTGCTTACCAAGTTTGCTTGTGGGTTTCGTGTTGCGTTTTTAATCCTTTTCTTGAACTATATTTTTCTCTCTCACTGTGTGGGTGACCTTCTTCTCATGTTTTTCATGCACTTCCTGTTCCTCCTCGCAAATTTTTATTAATGAAGACTCTATCTGAGGTAGTAAACCAATACTAGATAGAAAGTCAGACCAATAAATCTTTTTCTTGTCTACTGCAAACTTGACCCAAATTTTAATGAGGGGGAAATGAAAGAGACTAGACATGTGGTTATCCTTCTGAAGTTGAACCTTTGTTTCCATCCTTTTTAGACCCTTGAGTAAGAAGAAAGGTAGGTTCATGGGTTTTTCGTCTTTGAAATGCCATAGAAGCCTCAAATGATATTGGTATTCCCTGTTGAATCTACCCTCACATCTGAAATATTTGGATAACTTTAAGGAGCTCACTATAATGATCCTGAAGATACATGCTAGGGAAATTTGTAGCCAATTTATTGCTAAAAGCAGGTATAACAAACTGCTTGAAGGCTAAAATATCGAGTTCATCACCCTTGAACCACTTTCTCACCTGTTGTAGGGAGGCTTGTGGCATCTTCAATGAGATTCTTTGTGGCACTAATTTCCACATTCCCTAACTTGACACTGTTATCATGGAAGTTCAAAGCAAACAGACTAGCCAGTCTCGTGTTATGACCCACTTTCTAAACTTTTTGGTAGAATAGAATGCAACCAGCATTCTCATAGGCGACTCTAATGGCTAGGGAAGAATTTACTAGGTTTAGAGTGTTGGGCTCAGTGTGTACAACATCCCATCCCTTTATGCTAGTAGTAGGAGCCATTTAACCCTAACACCTAGAAAATTGAGCTTGAATTTTATGGCAAGCTATGTGTACAGGATAGAGAATGATAGGTTTGACAATGTGACAGCGCAAAACTCCACTAGATAGCAATACTACACAGTGATGACAAAGCAGGTTTATAATATTCAAGTTGAGTGGAAAAAGAATTTTAGTTCACCCTATAATTTACCCTAGCCACTTAGCATTGCATAATGACCATGAATCTCATTTAAAAGACACAACTGCAGGCTTTAAGTTTTGATTGTATGTGTGGCTGACAGGGTGTGCTTAATAAATTTTTTAAAGAGAATGCAATAAGAGCATTATTTTCATCAATTGAAGTGTTGAACATAAATTTACAAGATGAGCCACTGACCCCTACCTCCTACAAACTAAAATTGGTCTATGTTGGCGCTGATAGTCCCATGGAAACACTGCATAGCAGCTGCATAGAAAAGGCAGAGCACAATTTTTAATTTCTCTACAATTTGCCTTTCAATTTGTAACCAGTCTTCAAACCTCCTACATGACAAACCAAAAAAATTGCCTGCGATAAGAAATAGTAGAAATGGCAGTGTCCTAAAGTGGTTTGAAACTGATTCTTAGACATGTTTAATTGGCGCTCCACCTAAAAGTAATTATGTTTGAATATGGGAGCGGGATCGAATCTGGGTAATGGATTTGAAATGATGAAATGAGTTTCGTGTATGGGGTATGTGGGCAATGTTCACTCATCATACGCATTGATGTTTTAGCAAGGGAATTTAGCCCTAGGATAAAAGGGGATTTAGGCCTATGATAGAATAAGGGATGGTATGAATAATTTAGAAATGGGAAATAGTTTGAAAGGATAAAGGGATAGGGGGAATAGGATAGGTTGCGCCAGGAACCAAATGGGGAATAAGAAATGCAGAAAATTTTGAGGAAAATAAGTGATATTGGGAGAGGGAAATAATTGTGATATTTTATAATCAGTTGCCTTAAAAAACATCCCCTTGACTATAAACACACGTTCAAGTGAACCCTCTAACAAACCCTTAGTTTCACACAAACCTTGACTCAAAAATTGTATGATGACAACTCTCAAAAACTCAAACACCCCTTCCCATTATCAATCAAAACTTTGATGACCAAGTTCATGATGACTTCCCAGGCAGTGGTTGGTCGAACTCATGACAGTAAAAATGTTTTTGAGTATGACATGTTCCATGACAGCAAAATTATGGATTCGAAAACATTCAACTACTAATAAACTAACCAACACAAACATTGGCTCCTTTGGGGATGGAAGCCTCCTATGAGGTGCCAAGAACGACACCGCAGACCAGAAGCCTATCCATTGGGCAACGGAATCAATGTACAAAACTGAGAAAAAGACTAACAAACTGGAAAAATTTACTGACTGGACTGACTGAAAATGACTACATAACTGACATACTCTTAATTGAAAAACTGACTTATTTATGGAATAAAAAATTTGGGACCTTATGGCCTTCACCTCGAGCTTTAAATCCCAACTCCAACTACCCACACTTGCATTATTCAAAAGTAAAGTGATATATATAATGAAATGATATTTCAATTATGAAATCATATGAGAAAGTCCTTCAGTAGCCTGCCATTCATAAGCCCTGCTGCAACTGGTTCATCAGACAAATCCTCTACCAGATAAGCATTCTTTCCCCTGAATGCAACAATATTAAATGGTCCTTTCCACAAATTTTCAAACTTTCCATGTTTTCCCTTTTCTTCGTTCCGGGCATCCCACTTTAATACCAGATCTCTAATTTGAAACTTAGTTGCCTTTTTTCTTCTGTCATAAATTCTTTTTATTTTGTCTTGTATCAGCTACATGTTTTTGAACACCTCCTCTCTGGATTGCTGAAGTTGAATCATTTGGCCAATGCTTCGTTGTATGCCATTTGGCTCCACTTGATCTTCTTGCAATAGCTTCATAATTGGGACTCCCAATGAGGAAGGAAAGAGTGCATCTATTCCATAGACCAGTTGAAATGGAGACATGCCTATTGACTTCTTAGTACTCACGTGGTCTACCCACAACGCATGTACCAACTTTTTTTGCCAGCTCTTCTTATTTTCTTGCAGCATTTTCTTAATAATAATTACCAAACTTTTATTTGAGGATTCTACCAAGCCATTACCATGAGGGTAATAGGTTGTAGAGTGTGCTAGAGCAATGTTGTATCTGTGACAGCCCTCTCTCATATTTTTAGATCTGAAAACAGCGGCATTATCTGTGATAATATTTTGTGGACAACCAAAACGAGACAAAATGTTACCTTCCAAAAACTAGATGATTACCATATCCGTAGTTTGTCTGGTCAGGATTGCCTCAATCAACTTGGTAAAATAGTCTATTGTCGTCAATATCCAACTGTGATGTCCAGAAGAAGTGGGATGAATTTCACTAATAAAATAAAGCCCCTATTTCTGAAATGGTGACTCAACTTGCTATAGGCTTCAGGGGCACCGGGAGCAGCTTCTTCTTCCTTCAAACATCTGACATTCCCGACAGCTAGCCACCTTTTTATATACATCAGCAAACAAACTAAGCCAATAAAGTCCAGCTCTTAGGATCTTGTTCGTTGTGGTTTTCTAATACAATTTTCCACCACAATCTCCTTTGTGAAATTGGTCCATTATTGCTTGAGCCTCATCTTCTAATAGGAAATTGAGCAGCATTCCGTCAGGATCCTTCCAGTATAAGAACTAATCAATAATGCAGAATTTTATTGCCTTCAACTTTAGAAACCGAGCTTCAGTTTTAGTCCATTCTGGAGGTGCTTTTAAATATTGCAACACATATCATCATACCAAGGTGAGGCAGCAAACCTTTCCGGAACTTGTTGAATAGTACTTGAGAGATCCTCTTCTGCTAGGATAGCTAACAAATTGATTTGGAGTGACTGCAAATTGGATTCGCCCATCATTCAAGCCAAGCCTTTCCCTTTAATCAATTTTGTTGGCTTGATATCGATGTCATATTCAAGTATAGGATTGATCCACTTGCCCCTTCTTCCATCTTGATCACTCTGAGTCGAAAAAAAATTCACTGCAACACTGGGTACATAAGCCAGAACGTGAGAGTGCAAGATATATATCCAAAAATTGTTCAAAGCCTTAACAAGATCAAATGTTTGTTTCTCCATTGTGTCATATTTAAGAGAATCATCTATGAGAACTCTACTGAAAAATGAAATGGGTTGTTCTTCTCCCTCCTTATTTTTCTGCAATAGGATAGCAACAATACTATGCTCAGAAGTGAAACAAAATACTATGAATTCTCGTGTATAATCCAGATTGACCAATGTGGGAGCATGGGACAATGTTGCTTTAACTTCATTGAAATATTGCTTGTTGTCTTCACCCCATTTCACTTCGTTGTCCCGCTTTAACATGTCTATAAATTTTCTCAAAATTTCGGCCATATTTGGGATGAATCTCCTTAAAAAAATAATTCTACCCAAAAAACATTGAATCTCCTTTTTACTCCTAGGAATGTCCATTTTCTGAATTGCTACAACTTTGTTAGGGTCTATTTTGATACCATATTTTGAAATGATATGACCCAAAATATTGTCTTCCTACAACCCAAACAATTATTTATTGGGGTTTAAGGAAATTCCATATTTCCTACACTTCTCAAAAAATGTCTTAAGTGTTGTAAATGATCATCGTCATACTGTGAATAAACAGTAATACCATATAACAAGAAACTTATCTTTCTCCTCTGCAAAAGATATATCCATATCTCACTAGAATGTTTCCCTTGCATTCATGAAACCAAACGGCATCTTGGCATATTTGAAAGTTCCCCAAGGTGTGGTGAAGGAAGTCTTATCTTGGTCTTTTGTGTGAACCAAAATTTGGTTATACCCGGAAAAACCATCAAGCAATGACATTATTTTTGCACCAAATACCTTCTAAAGTATATGGTCCATTTTTGGCAACGAATAGTTGTCCTTGAGTGACACCCTGGTTAAGTTCTTGAAATCTACACATAATATGATCTCCCCTATCTTCTTTCTAACTAATACCAAGTTAGATAACCAATCAGAAAATCGAAGATGTACTATAATGCCAGCATCAAACAACTTCCTTACATCCTTTTCAATGAGTGGCAGCAATACTGGATTTGTCCTTCCCAAATTATGATTGAATGGTTTCTAATCTTATTTAATTGGTATTATGTGCTGGATAATGTATTTTTTATACACCTTCAAGTCTTCATACCCCCAGGAAAACACATCAGAAAATTCAGTCAACAATTCCAAGTATTTTTTCTTTGTTTCTAGACTCAAGGTATTGGATAGATTTATCATTTTTGGGTGTTCTGTTGTACCTATATTACATTCTTCAACTCCTTCTCCCACAGGTTCCAATTTTGGCCTCTTGGCCACATCATTCTGGTCAACAAGTGCCTCTTAAGGCACCAACCCTCTTGGAAGAAAATTGTCTTTAAGTTGCAATATATTTAACTCATTACCCTACTTATCTAACTCATTTTTCAGTTGATTAATAAAACTCTCTTTATCTACATCTTCCCATCTGCCATCCCTCTCCCAATTCATTTTGGAAAATTCCTCCTTCTTTAGCAAAAAATTCTCCAACTGCTAGTCGTTTTCGAAGACTTGACAATGTTTCATGTTATCTAGGATAGCGGGCCTGTGTTTGACTTCTACCTTATATTTCCCTTTAACACTATTGGAAAATTCAAAATCATAGGCTGAAGTAGCCAATGCATCTGCGATAGCATTATCCTTCTTGGAACAACTGAAAAACTGTACTCAACAAAATTCTGCAAATAGTGTAGGAAAGCATTATGATAAGCACGCATCAAGGGTTGTTTAGTTTGATACTCACCTTTGACCTATCTAATAAACAACTCGGAATCCCCATAGACAGTTATTCTTCTAGCTCCCGATTTCTTCAAATTTTGTAGACCCAAAATGAGAGCTTCATACTCTGCTACATTATTATAATAGTCAAAAACTAACTTGTATGAACATAGCTTTAGCTTACCAACTTCTAGGTTGATTATCCATACCCCCACACCAGCACCTTCTCTGCTTGTTTCCCTATCAAAATGTATGATCCAAACACGTTGTTTTTTCTATTCCTTTTCACCTATTTCAACCTTCAAACTTACAGATTTCTCATGGACACTTTGACTGCCCAGTTCCTCACTCTTGTTGTTGTCCTGTCCTTCCACTTTATGATTGTTTTCTTCATATTTTTCCTTGTTGTCAGCTTCTTTTCCAATTTCTGAAACATCCAACTTCATTATGTTGTCTTTCTCCTCTCTTATGTCTAAAACAACTGATTTTATTTTGTTTTTTTCTCTTAATCTTTGTCCAAAATCTCTAAATTCGGATTGTTGTCACTTTATTTTTCTATATCTAAAACAGTCTCTTCATCATTGGGACAACTCGAATTGAATAACACAAATGATTCCAAATCAGAAAGAAAAACATACATTGGATGATTCATGGGTTTATCCTTACTATTGATCATGTATTGCATGAGTGGTTCCCTGTATCACCTCCTTGACTGACCTCCGAAAACTGAAATTGTGATGTAGGACATGTTTATTTGCAACTCTCCGTGCAATTTCGCCATCCAGGATCTAGACAAGAGCATACCATACCTGGGAGGCATATCTACCACCACAATATCCATCACCATACATTTTGAAGGAATTTGAGTTAAGGATGTCGCTAAGTCCTTAAATAATCCTAGACACTTAACCTTGCTAGAATCAAATGAATAGAGGTCCTTCTATGGTCTTGTAATATCTAGGCCCAATCTCTCCATGATCACCTTTGGCATGAGATTATGTGAGGCCCCAGATTCCAGCATAGCATTATGAAATGTTTTCTCATGCACATTCAAACTGACATAGAAAGGTGGAATATCCCCATCTATACCTTTGCCATCAATCTTTGGTCCAAAAATAATAGTTGGATGATCATCCGCTATATTAACTGTATTGGTGGATTTATCTACTTTAAGTGCCTTTAGAATTTGAGATATATATTGGTAATTTCTTACCAATTCACCAAGAGGAATAGAGATTTTTAATTTAGTGATTTCAGCTTCAAGGTAATGGATTTGATACCTTTTCAACCTCTTTATGAGCTGCAGCTTCCTTCCTTTCTGCAACATCTTTAGGTGTGTCCTCTTTCCTTTCCAAGATATTGATAGGAGGCTCCTTCCTTTGGGCACTTGTACTAGGGACATCTTTCTTTTGAACACTTGTACTAGAAACATCCTTCTTCACATTGATGGCTATCATTTCTTTCTTTTTTTTTATGTTTATTGGTATTTCCTTTTTCACTGCATTGTTGCCCACAGTTTTGTTCCTCAAATTATATTGTCGCTACACTTGCATTATGGCATTTTTATATCCCTTCCTATACTCCTCAGATTCATTCATCAATACATCATTTTTTAGACTGAGCAAGCAACAACTCTTCATCCTCTACCTCAAAATTTTCAAATTGATCCTACTCTTGATCTTCTTTAGTCAATTACACATCTTCCTACCCATCATCAAAACACAGAATTTGATCTTCTGGTAAATGCTTGTCCTCCTCATCTTGGTCTTGAGCATAATTCAGTTGAAATGGTGGTCTTACTTCTTGTTGAGACTACTCTAGACCCTTTTTCTCTCTTGGTTTGTTTTGCATCTGTGATTGCCTCCGACAATTTGGGTTTCTAATTTGTGGACCAATCTGAGGTTCTCTAGTTGCTACCCAGTCAGTTAGAGATATTTTCTCTATCATTTTCTCCCTAGTTTTGACTAATGTATCAAACTTAGCATCAGAAGAAGTGGTCGGCTCTTCCTTTATTGTAAATATTTTCTCTACTTTCATCTTGGATTTCTTTGCTAACAGGTTAGCCTCCACACTAACGATATTGTTTTGCATGTCTTCCAGTGTTGTTAGATATCTTTCCCTAAGTTGATATTCCATCTCAGGGTCAAAAGCATCAAGATAATGAAGTAAAGCTTTTAGGTCCCTATACTACTAGTGTAAACCCTTATTATTATTAGTGCAACCCCCTTATTATATTATTGTGCTCTGATTATATTATGACCCCTTAGACACTTATATATAGAAAGGAGGTCTTGTCATTTGTATCATCCAAGAATTGTTCATTTTTGTAATGTAAAGGGGGTTTCCCCCTTGAAGAGGCTTATTTCTAAGGCGTTGATCTATCTTTTCTATCTTTTTGTGAGCTGGTTTCATAACAAAAGCCAGCCCGGGAGGAGGCTTTATCTCTGCAGGAATAGAATTGTACACTTTATTGAACCTTACAGAAAAGTCTTGAATAGTTTCTCCAAACTATCTTTTTAGATTATTATATTCATCCAGAATCTGCAAGGGATTCTTCTTCTCACACCACCTTGCAAGAAAAGCATCCTCCAACTCTAGATAATTGGAAAAAATTGCCAGGCGAGAACTGTTGAACCACTTCTTGACATCACCATAAAATCTTTGAGCAAACAATCTAACTTTAACATCATCATGGTCTACTTCCTCAAGATCTACAAAATCACTGACCTTATTCACATGGTGCTTAGCAGTAACTTCCCCTGTACCATAACTACTACCTGAGTAGTTGGATGACTAGCAGATGGTGTGATTGAAACAATAGATGATGGAAAAATTTGATGGATAGATGTTGAAATAGGTGATGAAGGACCCATAAATTATGTGAAGACAGAACTAGGATTTAAATTAAGTTGTAAAGGGACTGTTTTTTGAGACAAGATTGTCTTTTCAACAGTTTTCTGAAATTTATTAACCAAACTTTTAAGTTTACTGAACTAATGAAGAATATTTCGATTAAACTATTTTCCGGAAGTGAGGTATAAGAACTAGCAAGATATGAATCCACTAGAACTTCAGGAATACAGGAGCAGGATCTAGTTTTGCATAGAGGAACTTCAGAAAGGAGTTATGGTAAAGAAACAGATCTCCTAATAGGCATATTACTTGCTTGACTTTCCACCACAATCCTCTCCTTAATAAGTAGTCTTTCAGGATCGCGAACAACCACAGGGGGATTTGGATCAGGATTTTGTCTAGTAAACCTCCTAGAAGCCAAACCTTCTCATGCATATTTCCATGCAACTAATTTCAATAACAATCAAAGGAACTATGAAAATTTTAGCCTATGGTGTAATTCTAAAAATAAAAGAACTCCCCAAGAAAAATTAGACCTTTCGATCCCCGGAAACGACTCCAATTTGTTAGCACTCCATGATTCCTTTGAGGCTGAAGGAAAGGGTCACAGAGGTAACCACAAACCTCTTTTAGTTGAGAGAATGGCCTTCTCCAACCGGAGGGGGCTCCCTCACTAGTAAAACTCAAAGATAAAAGATTTTGAAGCACTAATTCTAACAGAGACCAAATTTGAAAATTATTTTTAAATTTTAGTTGGTGATTGGTGGAGGATTCTAGAATAATTGATGCATGTGATCATGACTTTACTAGTTCATCATGCCTATGCATTTCCCAACCAGTTTCATACATAAAGGCTTGACTAGTACACAGTTCGAAATAGGAAAACATCTTGTAGTATAGTGGAACGTGAAAACTAAAATGCTCATCCACAATAATAGAACAAATGAATTTTTGGCTACTGCAATTTCAATGAGTGAATATCAAGAGGAAGGGACAAAAGATTTAAAGGCATAAACATTTCATTTGCAACTGAAATCTTCGGTACATCCAAACAAGAGAATACAAGATGAATTCTAATGTAACTATTCCATTACACCTTTAAATAAGGCTAAGAAGAAAACATGAAGAAGAACACGGATACACTAGAAAGTGACAATTTTGAAACATCCTACCGCAATAATCTTTGTAATTTTAACTGGAATAACTTCAGCATCAAGCATATTCATTAATAATAATCACAACATACATGAGTCTACTATAGCTCAGAATAATGTCAAACGAACAACAACATGTTATATCTATATTTTCCAGTTTAAATAGACCTATGACAAGAAATAATAAGAGTCTAGATACATTGCATCATTGATCCAAATACTGGATCAAACTAAAACCAAAAAGAGGTAACCTTTTGTTGTTTAAGTCCTTTTCCTCCACTAATAAAAAAAAAAAAACATAAAATTATTCATGACTTTATCTTAATACAAAAAAATAAATCCCTATAAAATCTATTCCATCTCTAAAACATATCTTCATGGAATGAAATAGTAAAAAGGAGGACAATTGGCTTCTGACTATGCAAGGACTACATAGCAGCTGGGTAGCGACTATGATGGCACTTTTTCCCTCCAAAAATGGCACGTGGTTGGTAGCTGATGGTCTGAGTTGGCTACCACCTCTACTACATGTTCACACCTTTAAACTCTGGCAGTTGGCTTCTTCTCAATGCTCGTGCAAATCTGTAGGCAGGACCTATGCAATAGCTCCGTAGCAATTGTGTAGCGAACTTTCAAGACTGCCTCTTATAATTCCTCAACTCTTAACAAACACAACCATAATTCTATAGGCCGCTCCAAATATCACAACCATACCAACGCACTGATCAAAATAGCATCCACAACTGGAACCCAAAAAAAAACACCCCTGCTATGCAATGTAAACACTTTTAGACAGAACAAAAATTTTAAAACTTCATGCAACGGATTGTTACCTCCTCTTTCTTTTGTGGGAGGACTTGTTGATTGAAGATTTAACTTTTGAAGCTTGAGGAGTGGTATATTTGTGCTCAATGAGCACTACTAGAGTGAGATTTTCCTCAAATAGAGCCTTAGATCTTATCCTTGGCACTCTACCTGGTGAAGGTTTTTTTGTTGCCTCCTTATATTGCTTAAACATTCCCCACTCCTTGTCTAAACTCTTCTTCATACTCCTCAACTTTGCATTCAATACCAGGTTCCTGACATAGAGTTTTTTGCATTGTCTTCTTACAGGAATTGACCATTTAACAGAATGTTTAGTCGAGGGATTTGGATGTCTCACGTACCTCTTTGTCACAATTGTCAAGTAAATGTTGTAGAGATTTCTTATAATTTTGATTCTCTTGCCTAAACCTCTTAACCTGCTCTTAACTCTCCTCAATCTCTTCTAGGCATCTCTGGTACTCCTTCCACTGGTCAAAATGTGGCTTACCAAGTGCTTGGGCCACTTTTTTCATTTGTTGCACCCAAGTTTGTTTTGACTTCGTTGCTCTATTTTTAGGCATACTGGACTCTACTCCAAGTTCTTCATCATGTTCAGAAAATGAAACATGTTTACCTTTATCCTTAGCAATAGATTTGGAAGGTGTCTCTGCCCTTTTAGCTATTGATTGAGTTTTTTGTTTCAAGTCTTTGTTTTTACTCCTCAAGGATGTTATATTCATTTGATACTTAGAAAGATCTTCCTTCATTTTAACCATTTTGGGGTTTCCTAATCAATACTGCATGGTATCTTCCTCAGACTACATTGGATCTTCTTCCTGTTTAAACTGCATTGATTCATCCTGCTTCACTTCTTCTTCTTTTTTGTCCTCTTTGTTTTCTTCTAGTTTATCTTCAGGAATTCAAAAACTATCTGAGGGACTTATCCCTCCACACTGTTCTTGGCTCTTGACCTAGTCCTAGGCCTCATAATGAACTCATATTTGATTTTCTCTTCTACTTTAACTTGAAACTTGGTGGTTTGAGATGATGTCACCTATGTTGACCTAGATTTTCATTGATTTCAATATGGCAATATTCTGGATGAGTAAACAATGATGTGAGGCCAAGGGGAAGTAAAGCAAATCCATGAAGAAATAGGAGCAAGAAGACATGAGGAGAAACCAGACGAAAGCCAAGACAGTCAAGCCATTGGAGAGAATATCAGAAGTCATAGGAGCTATCACAGCAGAGCTATCAAAGCAAATAATAGGTATTGGAGTGGTATCGGAAGCCATCAGGGAAGCCATCAGAAGAGGAACACGCATCAGGAGGAGAAGCCAGTGGAAGAGCAGTTAACAGAGGAGCCATATTGTTCATTAGAAGGAACAAAGAGGAACACGCATCAGGAGGAGAATCCAGCAGAATAGCAGTTAACAGAGGAGTCATATCATGCGATATTGGAGAAATATCAAAGAAGAGCTATTGGAGCAGTGTATCGAAAGCCATCGCAGAGTCATATCAGACCATAAAAGAGCGGAGGAGTATATATCGGGTTAAAGTATATAACCACATTTATTGGATTAAAATATATAATATCGGATTAAAGTCAAAGTGAATGCACGTGGTTATATTCCAAAAGGCGGATTTTGTAATAGTGGCAGTGGTTTTCGGGTGGACGCTAGGCGATAAGTGGTATTTAGAGGAGAGCGCCTGATTCCATTAACCAAGCGACACATAGCACGAGGGTGGAGAGAGAAAACCACTCTTTCAGGTGGTTATTTCCCTTGCAAATTTCTCACCCGAAATTCATGCAAGTTGTTGGATCTTGCACGAGTTAATCTATGGTGGAGAATGAGCCTAATAAAGGTAAGCATCGATAAACGCGCCAAGGCTATGGAAAAGCGAAAAATGCAAGTTCTCGTGTGTTTGTGTATATTCCCATTATACAGGGGTTATAATAAAATTAAAGGGGATAAAGGGTTATATGTTAAGTCCACATTAACCAAACTTAAGAATGGAGGAGTATATATATTGTATAGATGCGATAATAACACGAACCCACAGCTCCATTATAAACCGCCCTAATGTAATATCGCATCCACTGTGTCGCTAGTCTCAAAGGGTTGTCACCCTCGAAACCTATGATTGCGATATACAGTTGCAGACCAGATGGTCCTATCATATCGCGTCCTAATGTTATATCGCATCCGCCATATCGGGAGTTATGCATCGTAGTGTTTTAAGCCTTGTCATGTTTAAAACTGCAATAGCGATATATATACGAACCCGACTGGACCATTGCAGTATGACTTAATATATTATCGCATCTGTCGCATATTGCAAGCCTCTTGTAAAGCCTTGCCACATTGAAAGCGATGATTGCGATATATATATGGACCCAACGGAGTTATTAAAAAAGTTTAAAATAATATCGCATCCAGGTATCAGGGAATTGGCTATGTTATGTGAAAATTTGTTAATTGCGACGAAGTTGTGAAGGAGCAGACCCGATGAAGTTATAGATGCAGGCGTAATGCATTTCAAGTCCAGCCTTATGTGTTCGGAGGGCGTATTTTCCGTGTATTTCCTGTGCATCCTTGTATTCCAATATATTTTATGGTCCCAAGTTTAAAGACTTAAGGCCTTGTCATATTAAAGCGGCGATTGCAATAAAAGGATGACGTGGCATGTGGGACCTCTATATGGCTATAGTCTCTCTTATATGGTTTTCGTGCACAATTAATCTATATTGAATGAATATTAAAAAAGGCATCTCTGGTATTTTTTAACATGCAACACTATTGTAATTCGGCCTCTCTTCCACATTAACGTGTCCTATGTGTATTGATGGATTTGAAGAGACAGAGGAAGCCGAAGAGTGAGTGCAAAGGAAGCTAAAAGATCAAGCGAGCGTTGACAAAGCTGAAGAGCCAGTGGAGAAAGGAAGCCAAAGGTCAGGGGTATCAGGAATATGAAATAAAGAACAAGGAAATTTTAGAGGTGGGAAAAACTAGAAGAAACATAGGTAGCGATAGGTCCAGCAGGACAGGAGGAAGCCGAAGGTCCAGCAGGACAAGAGGAAGCTGAAGGTCCAACAGGATAGGAGGAATCCAACAAACGAGAAACTTTGTTGATCGGGCTAACCTATGAAAGACTCAGACCTGTGATGAATTAATCAGGTACATAATGCATACTGAAGAACAATTCGGTGATATAATAAATAAAGTTTCATTTGATATTGCTTGAAGGGTGCAGTAACCAGCACCAGCATTGAAGCATATGTGAATTTGTTTTTTAGGAAGTAAGAGATAGCTAGAACAGTGAGAAGTAGTCACACCTGAAGCATTTACAGTGACAGTGAGAACAGAGGCCTGAAACTGAGAGTTGATTCTTGTGCATAGCTTAGTGCAGCTAAAAGTAGACTCACTAAAGCTATGTGGAGACATCATGAGAGATCATGATGGTTATTTGATATCATCATGATAAAAAATTTGTAGACTCTGTGTGGACAGTATGAAGATTTGTAAAGACTTCTTCATATGAAGACTGGTTGCTATTGATGTTGTAGCATGGAGACTACAGTGAAATTGTAAACAGACAGAATTTAGTAAAGAAGAGTTTTGGGAGCAGAACATTACTATCAAACATTCCTTGGGAAGATTGGGTTGGAGCTCTTGGGGTTGGTGCCTCAGAAGTTGGAAGGATTGGTTTCCTTGGAGTTGGTGCTCCTATATCCAAGGTTGGTTCCTTGACAGTAAAGGGTTGAAGCCCTTGAGGTTGGTGCCTCAGAACTTGAAGGATTGGTGTCCTGGGAGTTGGTGCTCCTAAGTCCAAGGTTGGTGCCTTGACAAAACAAAGTTGGTTCTTTGGAGGTCGGAGCCTCACAAAAATCCAAGTTGGTGCTTGGCAACAGATTGGAATCATATATATATTGTATCTATTTTATTGCAAAGATTATATTAATAAAAGAATTTATTCTTGTTGTTCATCTTGTGTTCTGTATATAAATGTTTTAACTAGTAAAAATAACAATTGAAAAGAAATATTGATTCACCCCCCCTCTCAGTATTTCCAACAATTGGTATCAGAGCCAATACCTTCATTCAAATCCTAACATCTTGAAGGTTGATCTTTAGAACACAAATAGCGAAGTCAAGGAAGAAAGTCTCCAATCCTCCTAAGGATGTGCCTCCCTCTACCACTAAAATAGAAGACAATCAATTTGAGGAGGCTCCATGGTTCAATGGGCACTTTAATATATGGGAAGAAAGAATGAGGAATTTCTTAAAGACTCAAGGCATTGAAATCTGGAAATCAGTGATTGTTGATAGCATGATGGATGGAGAATCCAAGGAGTATAATGCAAAAGCAATGAAGGCAATCTTGAATGAGCTACCTGATTCTATAAAGAACAATTTAGGAAAATGTTCGTCAGCAAAGGGTATATGGGACAAACTTCATGACCTTCACTGAAAAGGAGCATCAACCATGACCATCAATCAAGAAGATGATGGAAATCAAGAAGAAAATATAGAACCCATCATAGAAGATGAAAATGAGAATGATGACATCAAGGCTAAAGAAGACCTAGAAGATGAAGAGAATGAAAAAGATTTTGTAGAAGATCTCCTCACTCAACTTACAGCTGTCATGGAAGAGATTATCAATTTGAAAAAGGAAAACAAGGAACTTAAGAAGAAAGCACTAGCTGGTGACCAAGACCAAACAAGGAAGAAAGTTGACCTTGTCCAACTTCAAATACAGGAAAGGGATGAAGAGCTTGTCAAGCTTAAGAAGGAATTTCATCAAAGCAAAAGAAAGCAGCATGAAGAAGTCATATCCATGACAAATCAATTGGATAAAGCAAAGAAACGGGAAGACACCTTGTCAAGTCAACTTGAACAAATGCACAATAGCTTGAACAAACATGAAGAAGAGATTGGTCAGTACAAGGTAGAGGTCTCCTCTCTCAAATCTCAACTACAAGAAGCAAGAAAGTTAGCACAAGGAGCTGAGAAGACAATGGAAGCATTGGAAATCATAGAAGAATGAGTTGACAAAGTAGAAAAGGAGAGAAACACCATGATATGTCAACTAAAAGAAAAGGATGAAGAAATTTTCAAATTAAAATCTAACATCAAACTTCTCAAGGCTGAAACATGTAAAGCTACAAGGATCAAGGAAGAAATGGAGAGCAGTCTAGCAAAGGAAAATGAAGAAATCTTCAAAGTCAGATATCATCTCCCTTAAAATAGAAGCAAATGAAGCTGCTCATATCAAGGAAGAAACTAAGAAACAACTTGCTAAGAAGAATAATGAGTGTGAAAGATTGGAAGAAGAGATTGTCTTCCTCAGGAAAAAGGCTAAAGGGATGAAAAAAACCTTGAAGAGCTCTCAAGCCTTGGATGACATGTTTAGCCATCAAAGATGTCCATTTATGCAGGTGAACCCTCAAACAAGAATGATAATGCTTCAAACAAAAAGGATGTGAAGAAGCCAGAAATAAATGGTGATGCTCCCAGTTCTAGCAAAGGCAAGGAGAAAAATCAAGGCAAGAATGGAAGAAATCCTGATCCAAAAAGAAATGTAGATAATGTCAAGGATGCTAGAAGCAATGGTTATCATCAAAGGATCTCAAGACAGAAATAATTCAGAAGTACATCAAGGAAACTCCATCTCCCAGGTACCAAACTTTATTTCTTGGTTATTGTTATTATTGTACAAACTTTGGTCACATGGAAAAATATTGTAAATCATATCATAAATATAGATGTTATGGCCCCAACCATATCATAAAGATAGATATTATGGTCCCCAACAATCTCCAAGGAACAATTTTGCAGGTAGAAATCATGAATTCTTATTCATGAACAATGCAGAATGCTTCAAGTGTCATAACATTGGTCATATGGCACGTGATTGTAACTTAACTTGGGCTCTTACACAAGCTAGAACCATGCAAAAGAAGAAAGATACACAAGTATGGAGAAGGAAGCAAATACAATATGAAATTCCCTTGAACTCTCCAACCGACAACACATGTTATTGGCCTGATTTTCGACAATCTAAGCATTTGATGGGAAGACTCTCTCAAAAGAGATGATGCATACAGTTAGGGGGAGCCTGTGATTCTTGATCATTATTGTGGAAAGCTATTCATGAAAGGGTCCTTATGAAATCCTTATTGAGCTATATTAATAATCATTCTTTGATAAATATCATCTCTCAGGAACACCCCATTGAAGAATTGATCTCTTAACTATTCTTTGAAACGTTGTTGAATTCCACTTGATCACTAAGTAGTAATTGGAGCAACAGAGAAGGTCATCTAATACTATAGAAATAGGGCAAATAACTATGGTGTTGATATTACAGATGTTAAATGTTTCGACTCAGGGATTTGATGTGAGAACGGGTAGGTTATGGAGACAAATAGAAGCAACCTTCAAACAAACAGATATATCTGGGAATGAAGCATGAAGCATGAAGCAAGAGCAGTTGGCAGCATCTAAAAAAACTGAAGCATTGCAAAAAGATGTCAATCAGTAAAAAGACATTAAAAGACAGTCAAAGATTGGATATCAAAATCTACTTGTGGAGATAACTTGCAGAGATTTTTTTTTCAAGAACACGAGGAAAATATGGCTCATCAAAAGACTATAGAAAGGAGAATGTTGTGTAGTCGAATATAGCTCAGTAACTTAAGGAGAAACACAGAAATACAATGGAACTCTGATCTAAAGAGAGATAGCAAGAAAGACAATTTCAATGGCATTTTCTCTTGATTCAGACTATGAAGGCCTCTTAATTCTGACTATGGAGACAACATAATATGGATTGAAGCATAAAAACTTGGCCTTGATCATTTGGTGTGTGTCTATTTGCAATCTGTTTGAAAGCATTGAAGTGGAGCATCCTTAAGCATTGTTGAAGCCATGATAAAGAAGTTCTGAGACATGAAGAGGGGATAATGTGCTAATTGATGATAAAGCATCAATCCCTCTATCTTGAGTAAAAAGAAGAGCACTATTACAGGGGGAGTAACATACTCATGAAGATCTACTATTCATAAAGAACGGAAGCAGTTTGATAGGGGGAGACCCTGAGCACTCCTTTTCCATTGATGTCAAAGGGGGAGAGCAGAAGAATATTGCAATCAATAACAAAGGGGGAGATTGTTTACCTAGATTTTCATTAATGTCAATATGGCAATATTTTGGATGAGTAAACAATGATGTGAGGCCAAGGAGAAGTATAGCAGATCCGTGAAGAAAGAGGAGCAAGAAGCCATGAGGAGAAACCAGAGGAAAGCCAAGAAAGTCAAGTCATTAGAGAGAATATCGGATGTCATTGGAGCGGTATCGGAAGCCATCAAGGAAGCCATCAGAAGAGGAACACGCATCAGGAGGAGAAGCCAGCAGAAGAGCAGTTAACAGAGGAGCCATATTGTTCATTAGAAGGAACGAAGAGGAACACAAATCAAGAGGAGAAGCCAGCAGAAGAGAAGTTAATAGAGGAGCCATATCATGCGATATCAGAGGAATATCAGAGAAGAGCTATTGGAGCAGTGCATCGAAAGCCATCACGGAGTCATATCAGACCAAAAAAGAGTGGAGGAGTATATATCGGGTTAAAGTATATAACCACATATATCGGGTTAAAGTATATAATATCAGGTTAAAGTCAAGGTGAACGCACGTGGTTATATTCCAAAAGGCGGATTTTGTAACAGTGGTAGTGGTTTTCGGGTGAACGCTAGTCGGTAAGTGGTATTTAGAGGAGAGCGCACCATTCCATTAACCAAGCGACACGTAGCACGAGGGTGGAGAGAGAGAACCACTTTTTCGGGTGGTTATTTCCCTTGCAAATTGCTCACGTGAAATTCATGCAAGTCATTGGATCTAGCACGAGTTAATCTATAGTGGAGAATGAGCCTGATAAAGGTAAGCATCGATAAATGCGCCAAGGCTATGGAAAAGTGGAAAATGCAAGTTCCCGTGTGTTTGTGTATATTCCCATTATACGAGGGTTATAATAGAATTAAAGGGGATAAAGGGTTATGGGTTAAGGCCACATTAACCAAAGTTAAGAATGGAGGAGTATATATATTATATAGATGCGATAATAACATGGACCTGCGGCTCCATTATAAACCGCCCTAATGTAATATCGCATCTGTTGTGTTGCTAGTCTCAAAGGGTTGTCACCCCTGAAACCTCTGATTGCGATATACAGTTGTGGATCCGATGGTCCTATTATATCGTGCCCTAATGATATATCGTGTCCGCCATATCGGGAGTTATGTATCACAGTGTTTTAAGCCTTGTCACGATTAAAACTGAGATAGCGATATATATACGGACCTGACTGGACCATTGCAATATGACTTAATATATTATCACATCCGTCGCATATCGCAAGCCTCTTGTAAAGCCTTGCCACATTGAAAGCATCGATTGCAATATATATATATATATATATGGACCCGACGGAGTTATTAAAACAATTTAAAATAACATCGCACCCGGGTGTCGGGGAATTGGCTATGTTATGTGCAAATCTGCTAATTGCCATAAAGTTTTGAAGGAGTGGACCCGATCAAGTTATAGATGCGGGCGCAATGCATTTGAAGTCTGGCCTTATGTGTTTGGAGGGTGTATTTTCCGTGTATTTCCTATGCATTCTTGTATTTCGATATATTGTATGGTCTCGGGTTTAAAGGCTTAAGGCCTTGTCATATTAAAGCAGTGATTGCGATAAAAGGATGACGTGGCATGTGGGACCTCTATATGGCTATAGTATCTCTTATATGGTTTCTATGAACAATTAATGTATATTGTATGGATATTAAAAAAGGCCTCTCTAATATTTTTTAATATGCAACGTTATTGTAATTCGGCCTCTCTTCCACATTAACGTGTACTATGTGTATTGATGGATTTGAAGAGAGAGGAAGCCAAAGAGTGAGAACTAAGGAAGTTGAAAGATCAAGCGAGCATTAAGGAAGTCGAAGAGCCAGCAGAGAAAGGAAGCCAAAGGTCAGGGGTATCAGGAATATAAAACAAAGAACAAGGAAAGTTTAGAGGTGGGAAAAACTGGAAGAAACGGAGGCAGCGGTAGGTCCAGCAAGACAAGAGGAAGCCAAATATCCAGCAGGACAAGAGGAATTTGAAGGTCCAGTAGGACAGGAGGAAGCCGACGAACGAGAAACTCTGTTGATCAGGCTAACTTGTGAAAGACTCAAACATGTGATGAATCAATCAAGTACATAATGCATACTAAAGAACAATTCGGTGATATAATAAATAAAGTTTCATTTGATATCGCTTGAAGGGAGAATTAACCAGCACCAGCATTGAAGCGTGTGTGAATTTGTTTTCTGGGAAGTAAGAGATTGTTAAAGCAATGAGGAGCAGTCACACCTGAAGCATTTACAGTGATAGTGAGAACAAAGGCCTGAAACTGAGAGTTGATTCTTGTGCAGAGCTTAGTGCAGCTAATAGTAGACTCACTAAAGCTGTGTGGACACATTATCAGAGATCATGATGGCTATTTGATATCATCATGAGATAACTTTTGCAGACTCTGTGTAGACAGTATGAAGAGTTGTAAAGACTTCTTCATATGAAGATTGGTTTCCATTGATGTTGTAGCATGGAGACTACAGTGAAGCTCTAAACAAACAGAATTTAGTAAAGAAGAGTTTTGGGAGTAGAACATTACTATCAAACATGGCTTCACAAGATTGGGTTAGAGCCCTTGGGGTTGGTGCCTCAGAAGTTGGAAGGATTGGTGTCCTTGGAGTTGTTGCTCCTATATCCAAGGTTAGTGCCTTGACAACAAAGGGTTGAAGCCCTTGAGGTTGGTGCCTCAGAACTGGAAGGATTGGTGTCCTGGGATTTGGTGCTCCTAAGTCCAAGGTTAGTGCCTTGACAAAATAGAGTTGGTGCTCTGGAGGTTGAAGTCTCACAAAAGTCCAAGTTGATGCTTGGAAAAAGATTGGAATCATATATATATTGTATCTATTTTATTGCAAAGATTATATTAATAAAATCATTTATTCTTGTTGTTCATCCTGTGTTCTGAATATAAATGTTTTAACTAGTAAAAATAACAATTGAAAAGAAACACTGATTCACCCCCCCCCCCCCCTCTCAGTATTTCCAACAACCTAAACATTTGGTTCCTGAGTTTTCTCCTTACCCTTTGTAATATGCTTCTTACCCTGCTTACCAAGTTTTCCTGTGGGTTTCTTGCTAGGTTTTTTATCCTTTCTTCAACTATATTTGCCTATTTCACTGTGTGGGTGACCTTCTTCTCATGTGTTTCATGCACTTCTTGTTCCTCCTCACAAATTTTTACTAATGAAGACTATGTCTGGGGTACTAAACCAATACTAGATAAAAATTCAGACCAATAAATCTTCTTCTTGTCTACTGTAAACTTGACCAAAATTTTAATGAGGGAGAAATGAAAGAGACTGGACATATGGTTATCCTTTTGAAGTTGAACCTTTGCTCCCATCCTTTCTAGAATCTTAATTAATAAGAAAGGTAGGTTCATGGGTTTTTTGTCTGTGAAATGCTATAAAAGCCTCAAATGATATTGGTACACCCTACTGAATCTACCCTCACATGTGAAATACCTTTGGATAAACATTAAGAGCTCACTATAATGATCCTGAAGATACATGGTAGGGAAAGTTGTAGCAAATTTATTGCCAAACTCAGGTTTAACAAACTGCTTGAAGGCTAAAATATCGAGTTCATCACCCTTGAACGACTTCTCACCTATTGTAGGGAGGCTTGTGGCATCTTTAATGAGCTTATCTGTGAAAATAATTTCCACATTCCCTAACTTGAATCTGTTATCATGGAAGTTCAAGGCAAACAGACTAGCCAGTCTCTTGTTATGACCCACTTTCTGAACTTTTTGGCAGCATGGAATGCAACCAACGTTCTCAAAGGTGACTCTAATGCCTGGGGAAGAATTTATTAGGTTTAGAGTGTTGGGCTCAGTTCGTACAACATCCCCTCCCTTTCTAATAGTAGTAGGAACCATTTAATCCTAACACCTGGAAAATTGAGCTTGAACTTTATGGCAAGCTGCATGTACACGATAGATAATGGGAGGTTTGACAATTGTGACAGTGCAAAACTCCACTAGACAACAATACTACATAGTGATGACATCGCAGGTTTATTATATTCAAGTTGAATGGGAAAGGATTGTATTTCACCTTATAATTTACCCTAGCCACTTAGTATTGCATAATTACCATGAATCTCAGTTTAAATTCACAACCTCAGGCTTTAAGTTTTGACTGTATGTGTGGCTGACAGGGTGTGTGCAACAAATTTTTCAAAGAGAATTCAATAAGAACATTATTATCCTCAATTGAAGTGTTGAACATAGAATTTACAAGACAATCCACTGACCCTTACCTTCCACAAACTAAAATTGATCTGTGTTGGCACTAATAGTTCCAAGAAAACACTGCACAACAGATACGTAGCGCTCAACGTAGCAACGGCGTAGCACAATTTTTAATTTCTCTACAATCTGTCTTTCAATCTGTAACCAGTCTTCAAACCTCCTACATGACAAACCAAAACGTTTGCCGATGATCAGAAATAGTAGAAATGGTGATCTTCTAGAGTGGTTTGAAATTGATTCTTAATCTTTAATGACGTGATTAGACATGTTGTTTAATTGGAGCGCCCCCTGAAAGTAATCATATTTGAATATGGTAGTGGGATCGAATATGGGTAATGGATCTGAAATGATGAAATGAGTTTCCTGTATGGGGTATGTAGGTAATGTTCACTCATCATACGCATTGATTTTTTAGCAAGGGAATTTAGGCCTAGGATAAGGGATGGTATGAATATTTTGGATATGGGCAGTAGTTTGAAAGAACAAGGGATAAGGGGAATAGGATAGGTTGGGTTAGGAACCAAATGGGGAATAATAAATGGGGAAAATTTTGAGGAAAATAAGTGATATTGGAAGAGGGAAATAATTGTGATGTTTTATAACCATGCTGCCTTAAACAACATTCCCTTGACTACGCATGTTCAAGTGAACCCTCTAACAAACTTCGGTTTGACACGAACCTTGACTCAAAAATTGTATGATGACAACTCTCAAACACTCAAACACCCCTTCGTAAAAATGTTTGTGAGTTTGACCTATTCTATGACAGAAAAATTATGGATTCGAAGACATTCGACTACTAATAAACTAACTGACTCTAACAACACCCTTATTTTGCAATGTTGTAATTGAGTTCCAAATATTTAAGATTCATTGAATGAATCTCCTATAATAACCTTCCAAACCATATATAACTTCTATTACATTATGAAGAGTAGACCACTTTAGCATGGCCTTTCCATTTTTAGGATCGACTACCACTCATTTCGAGATAACATGACTCAAGTAGTGCACTTGAGATAGGAATAAATTGCATTTGCTAAGATTAGTGTATAGATGGTGCTCCCATAGCACTTATAATACAACCTTGAGGTGTTCTTCATTCTCCTCTTTGGTATTTTAATACACTAAGATGTCATCAATAAATACCAACACAAACTTATCAAAGTATTTGTTGAGAACATTATTCATGAGGCACATAAAGGTGGCTCGTGCATTTCTCAACAGAAATGGAAACACTACGAATTCATAATGTCCATACCTAGTTTTGAATGTAGTCTTATGGATATCTTTATCCTCGATCTGGACTTGATGATACTTGGACCTCAAATCTATCTTCGAAAGCATGGTGGCATCTCTCAACTAGTTAAATAAATCATCAATATTGGGTAGGGGGTACTTTTTTTATAGTTTCCTTATTCAATTGTCTATAATAAATACACAATCTAAGGGTACCATCATTTCTCTTCACAAATAAAGTTGGAGCTCCCTAGGGTGACATACTAGATCTAATATAATATTTTTACAGCATTTATTTTTGTTGTATCTTCAACTCCACTATCTTGAGTCTGCTCATTCCATAGGGTGTCTTCGAAACATTCACCACTCCTAGAGTGAGCTCTATTGAGAAATTTTTGTCCCTCTTAGGTGGCAGTCCAAACATCTCTTTAGGAAATACTTCCTTGTATTCTTGTAGTATGGGATGGTCTTCAACTCTTAAATTACTTTCCTCTATTGAAATGGTCACTTGAATAGAATATGGGGCCATCCCTTTCTACTATATTTCTTTAATTGTAGAGCTCAAATCTACCTTATTGATGAATGCTTACGTGCTCCATGCAACGACCTTTGAACTCCTTTATCGTCTTGTGTTCCAATATTTTGTTATAACATCTCTTAGGTGGCAGTCCAAACATCTCTTTAGGAAATACTTCCTTGTATTCTTGTAGTATGGGATGGTCTTCAACTCTTAAATTACTTTATTGAAATGGTCAGTTGAATAGAATATGGGGGCATCCCTTGCTACTATATTTCTTTAATTGTAGAGCTCAAATCTACCTTATTGATAAACGCTTATTGGCTCCATGCAACGACCTTTGAACTCCTTTATCATCTTATGTTCCAATATTTTGTTATAACAATCCCACTTTTCCTTGTGTGATTCCATCCAATCCATGACAATTAGTAGGTCATATGGCCTTAAGCGAAAGATATTTATAGTGGAAATGGTAAGTAGGTCACTCATCTCAAACTAGCACGATTCAAAAGAATCAATCACCTTCCCTTTCACTTTGGTGGCTAACTGAACTAGCCATGATTTTAGCATGTTCTTTTCCTATAAAAGCATGATTCCATGACTTATGGTGTAATATAACTAAGCTTCGAATAAGGGTCAATTAAAATTGAAACAGGGAAGTTGACGAATATACCTTCTATTTCCACCATTGAGGCTTGGTAGTTCACTTTCCTATTTTCCACAATTGCATAAATCAGGGGTACACTATAGGCCACATCATTGATTGTGGTAGCCTCTTGGACATTTTATACCCTCCTGTTGTCTTTTTGTCAGTAGATACAATCTCATAATAAACGTTCTTCCCTACAACCTTAGCACTTTATCGGCTTCTTCCTTGGTTCCTCGGACTCTTCCTTTTTAAGCTGAATTAATTTATTCTCACTTGGAGTGGGAAAGTTCTAATAGAACTCACTTTTTGTAGGTTTAATAAGATTTACACTTTTCCTATTTTACTATGGCATGAGGATCTTGATCCCTTCTTTCGGAAACTTGACTTTCTTTCTGTTTCCATTTTGCCTAGATTAAATTTAATGTTTTGACTAGTCATAGCTATATTTTTCCTTCTAGATAGTATCTTCCGGTGTTTTTGGATCATGAAATTATATCATGTCATGATATGAATATGGTAGTCCACTAAGGAAGCACCAGATTTTTATCTTTTCTTCTTTGTTGTAAGGTACAAAGCTCTACAATTATATGAACCTATTGATATAAGCTTCCATAGTAAGTTGTCTAAACTTTTCTTCCCAAGGAAAAATCATAATTTTATTCATCCTGAACAAAATTAGATATTGTAGATGCTAAAAATCATATGCATAAAATAATAGATCCTGGTAACAAAGATCAATAAAAACTCATTAGAGAGTTACCATATTCTAATCTTTCCTACCTTTCTTTTTTTCCACTTTCCGCCAACCACTAGAGTTGGGCGTGGATGATACAATTGTTATTTGATTCCCTTTTACATTTGATGGGATTTCTTTGTCATAATATGAACTTTCTGATGCATGAACTCGTTTGGTATCACCTGTTTCTTTTTCAAATGTAATCGTCTCTATCTATTGTTGTTGTTCGGAAGGCATTGGAACTAATGCGGATTTATGTTCGACCTCATCCTTCTACGCAGTGTCCTGGGATTTTTGTGCATTTATGTTGGTGGTATTGCCTGTGGTTTCTGAATCTTTTGTTTCTGCTTCCTGAGTTTCTGAAAACTGCCCTTTGGCTTTTGTGGTTGTCTCTTTTTTCTTTCTTTTTTAACTTAAGAACAAGCACTTTGAAGACATACAGCAACAGAAGGTTGTATTCTCATAGTCAATGGGTTGAGACCACCATTGATTGTTTTGAAATAGAAGGATGCACTTAGGTAATCCATTACTAAAGTCTACCTCTACACAGATTCAAGAAAGGTGAAAATTCCCTTTGAGACTCGATCTGCATCCACCTTTAAAAATTTCCCCAAAGAATTCTGAATTCCTACTAATACTTTGTGATGTCAAAAATGCAATGGTAGATTATGTAACCTTAACCACACGGGAATTTTGGAAACCACCATGGTATTTGCATCAAAACATGGAAACCATGGTATCATGAATAGACCAGCATTGCCCCAAAACCATGGTCCCTCGTTTAATGCATAATCCTTATATTTTATTGTATCAAACTTGACAATGAAAAACCTCTAGAACAGATATCACAACTATCTGTCCAAGTAGAATAAATCCATTGATACAGTGCCTCCGATTTGGGCTGGAATCCATTGAATCTACATATAACTTCTCTAGCATGGAAATCATCATGAATCTCATTTACCTCAGGCAAGTTGATTGTCAAAGTTGGCACTTGGGTCATCTGTTCCACAATATAGGGACCAGGAATAGTGGGAGACAGTTCTGGTTGTTTTTGTGGCTCTGCCTTCCCTTTGGCTACATCTTTGAATGAAGTTGGTCATTTTGAGCTAGATCCAAGACATCCTCCTATAAGTCTCATGTTAAGGATGATGGTTGAGTCAGAGCCAATGCCATAATCCTGCAATGTGTATTCCTCTTGCAAATATTTCCTTGCATAAATCATATTTTGAAGGCTAGCTGGGATACCCATATTGTTTTGAATCTTTTTTTTTAAGAGTTTTTATCCACTCCCAATTCCATACCCTCATACAAACTAATTTCCCTTCCATTTTTCTAATAAATATTTGGATCGGGCTCCTTTAGGTGGATCTAGTATTTGATCTTCAAGATCCAACCTTTTATTAGTCACAATTGATCTTCACTCTCTGCGCTTCAATTATTGTTGTGAATCAAGGGTAATACCACACCCATATCGTGGTTCCCACGATCGTACGTATACTGCACCCCCAAAGCAACAATCACAGAACTGATGCAGTAAGAACCAAAAACATTGTTTTGTAGAACCCCTGTGAGGCTCTGGTAAGTACATTGGGTATAACTCATTCGGGGGTTTAGACTTTATATTTGGAAAAAGGTATGCAGATCTGGCGATAATCTCTTTGTCGGAGGTCCCTCTCTTCAGAAAATCACGAGATCCAATGAGAAACGATGAGATCAGTGATTTTAGCTTGAGAAATATTGTTTGGTGAAGACCTCCCACCATCGCATGTCTGAATCGATAGATGTTGCACATGGTGAATACACTTTGGAGCTCTGTGGTAATGGAAACCACAAGTTGGAACTCCCCAATACTTCGTGTCCGAAGTAATTTGTCTAAACTTATGCTCATAGAATTATTTAATTTCCCCATTGTAATACCTTTCAAACAGGTATTTATCCCTGAAGCATCTCTCAAACTTGCTCCGTGTAGCTTCTTCTCTCGAATTCCCTTGACATTCTTGAGTTCTTTCCACTTGTTATCGCTTGGATTCTCCCTAGATAAAAATTCCCAACCTCACCAGTGGGAGAACCTAAGGATACTAATAGGAAATCCATCCATTGTCACTTTGACGGCCTTGCCCCTCACTTCTAGGTTTGTATGTGTGTTTTTTCTAGCCTAAGGGGGGTTTCCCTACATTTATTTTTATGTTTTTCATTGGGTATGAATGATAGTATGCTAATACTTCCTTAATGTTATGGTATGATGAATTCTTGTTTATTAATTCTTTCAACAAGACATCAACCATATACTTCAATCAAATGAAATATCAACATAAATAAAGATATTTTCATTCAATCCCTAGTTAAATAAATAAATGCTCATTCAAATGATGCAAGTTAACATTGTGTTTTTTTTCTGAGCAAAAAATGGATCATAGAACAAGGGTGCCTAGTGCCATAGCCCTTAGATATATCGACATGAGGTCAATACAAGAGTTTAATCTTCTCAAATGATGTTTTCATTGCACTATAACAGTGAGGTGGGTGAATTGTTGGTTTCAGGATTTGACCTGGAGGGGACTTCTAATATACTCAAGGTACCTCGAAGTGATGTCCATATTCAATTTTGAGTAATGTGGTACTACTAAAATAGGTACCAATAGGGGTAAAATATACTTCCAATAAGGCGAGCCTTAAGCTCAATTAGTAGTCTCCTAAAGTCACAAATTTTCCTACATGTATGACTCCCAAGGCACAGTTTTACTCATTTAATGACATATCTTGTTGTTATTTATAGATCCAAAACAAGTATCTAGCCTAGATTTCTAAGAGTATGTTTTTCTCAGAAAATGAACTTGTGTGAAGTGTGATCGTGCAAAATACCACCATTCATTTAAATATCTACTTGAATCAAATGATAATTGGATATCTCAAATTACAAGCTTACTGAGATTTAGGCATTTCATAAAATTTTCATATCACGTCAACAAAAATCAAGAATCAATTATGTCAATTGATGAATTTTGATATAAACCTTATTGCACCAAGTATTGATTGCATCACCAATTGTTCCATCTTAAATACAAGAAATTCACTTTTCACAAAAAGGACAAAACTTTGATTATTCAATGTGTAAAGAGGTCCCAATGTCACCATCAATTTACCATGCCAATTTGAAAACACCACATGAACTTATGCATCAAAGACAATTAACCATGTTAATCTTTATTGTGTTTTCTCACCCTTATAGATTTCTTTCAAAAGAAGATTAGTGTTTCATTTATCTCATTTGCTAGTTGAAGCTGCTCAAATAAGATGATGATAATGATTTGAGTGAGTGTTTATAGAACCAATTTTTGAGCTATCAGAGTACATAATATCAAATGTTAAAATTTTAAAAAAAAATATATATATATATTAGAACTGTGAAAAGCGAATGGAATATATTTGTTTAACAAGATCAAGTCACAAGGTTTTCATCGCACACTTTGAATGATTTAAAGAAACTTCGATCCATGTAAATTTCTTCAAGGTTGAATGTGAATGCATAATTTATGAATTAGCAAAGCATAACATAGAACCGATGATAGACAATAAAAAGTAAATAATATTCATTCTAAACAATTTTGAATTAACTATCATTCCTTGCAAGCTTTTCAGATCTCTACAATATCTATGTTATCCTCATACGAAACTTTCATGCTATTGAGACCCCCAACTTCAACCATAATACTCAAAAACACCACTCTTGTACTCAATCCATAAACAATTTTGTTAGACTTTCCTAATTTATGCTTCAAAACAAATGAGTAGCTCTACAAGGATTGTACCCATTTCATGTGTCTTTGATTTGGCTTCCCTTGACTATTAATATATTGGAGTGCTTGGTGATCGATATGCAACACAAACTTCATAAGAAATAAGTAATGTCTCTATTGCATAAGTGTTTGAATTATTGCATATAATTCTCAATCATAAACAAATTACTTCCTTATGGTCTTATTTAATTTATCACACACACAAAAAAGCGCAATAGGCTTATCTTCTTGAGTCAATACTACTCAAGTGCAATCATCTTGGAAAAATTTGTTGAAATCTTTTAAAGCCAATACTTGTCATTTAATGGCCTTATTCAACTTTTCAAAGATCCTTTCAATTGTTGTGTCATATAAAAACTTCCTCTCTTCCTGCACTTAGTCAATGGTGTAAGGGTAAATATTGAATCCATATTTTTGAAAAATTTAGTGAGCAACTTCAACGTGCCACTTAATCTCCACAACTCTTTATGAAACTTGGCGAGAAGATTAATGAATGTGTGAGGACATGCCAATGAAAACATTGACTCTATTAGAAGATGATCTAACACCCACAAAATGAAAAATCCTAGGCATCAAAGTACTAGCTTTGTGTAACTTGGGAAGGCTACTCACTATCAGCGCAAAAATTCTTCCCCCTTCTTTTAGTTGGGCTCTTCTCCAACACAAATAGGACTTTTCTCAAGGTAGGATTAGCAAGGTTATGGAGTGGGGACTCAAGGTGCAATGAAGAGTAAGCCTTGATAAAACAATGGTTGTGGTGTAAGTGGAAAATAAATGTTGTGAAGGCAAAAAGATGCAAAAAAACACCAAAACTAGTCCCTACCAAATCATGGCAAAATGGACCCAAAAATATTAGGATGTAAGAGGAAAAATGCATGAATGTGTAAGGAAACAAGGATTGCTATGCTAAAAACAACTTTCGTTTTCTAAAAACTATAGCAAGAAATTAACCTTTGGAATCTAGGGGTGTCATTCTAAAACATTGGTATGAGGGTGATACCATCTAACTCTAGCAACTAGTTTGGTAGATGCAAGCATAACATGTCAACAATGAACATAAAAGGATTATATCTTCACATCACATTATCCAAGTGGTAGATACTCCATGACAAGTTTTTTATATATAATGAAATAATTAGATCCATCCTCAATCAATGGTTTACCATGTCAATTGGTATGTGAATGTGGGAAAATAATAAAATAATCTTCCTAAAACAATGCCCTATAACCTCCTCCAAAGATGGTAATGAGGTCCATAAGGTGCAACTATACATCCCATCATCAAATGCAAACAAGGTATGGAAAGGCGTGCCAGAACCGACTCAACAAGGAGTTCCTCCCACACAATGACTCAAAGTAGGCTGCTCCAACCAAACTCCATAAAAAAGTGTGGACAGTGCTGAGTGTGTGGAGTATTTCACGTGAATCATAGTAAAATCTCTTTGAGAAATTCAACAACTTTCCCGAAATGCAGAAGTGTTACCTCAAAATGTGCAATCATTTCATCCATTAAGTTTTGTTGACACCTAATCCTTGGCATTGGGTAAATGTGTAAAATAATGTAAATAGAAAATAAGGAGAGTTGGAATATGAAGGGACACTGGGAGATGAAGCCCAAGATTCTCTCACTCCATGTATATATCTATGATCAGCCTCAATGCAAAAACATAATTCAGTTTGAGGAGTTACCTCCTGGCCTGACATGGTATCAGAGTCAGCGCCATTTTTGGCTTCCCTCTCTACCCTTGTAAATCCCTCCTTCCCATGTTCTGCATTTCTCCAGCCTGACACATCTGCCTTCTGTCAGTACAAAATCATCATCTTCTCATCGAAGAACCCAACCTTACTCATTTTTGGCGGTGTGTTGCCTACACTCTAAACCTCAGGACTATGATATTGATGCATAGAAGAGACCGAGCAACAAATTGACTCTGAACGCTAGTGATTCTTTACGCATGAATGGTACTTTCATTGAACTTTTGAGGGTCGAAACATTTATTGTTTTTTAAGAATGCAGTTTATGATTGTGATATGGTGAAATATGGACATTGTGTTATCGATGTGTTATTAATGTTGTGTTAATGTTTAACGTTGTGTTACTTGCAGTTGGTTAACACTACTCCAACGCCTGACCCATACCAAGCCTCTCCACACCATATACCACCATACCATGCTGCTCTCCCCACTGTGCAACGAAATACCACCTCCTCCCCATACCACTCCACTCCCACTCAAATACACCATACGTTGTTTTTTTAATACATACAGTTTTAATATATAATAATGTTGCTTCCATATTACTACAACTCTGCTCCCTCCTACATTGTTCCATATTACTACAACTACATTGTCGACTCCCGCTCAATCGTTGACCCCTCCCCCATATACTCCCTCTCCCATATACCACCTCCCCCAAATAATATATTTGTTTTAATATATCAGAGTGCATTTTTCTACACATGTTACCACCATAAGTGCAATTTCTTACAGTTTATTGGCAACATAGTGCATTTTTTTATACAGTACACACATTTAAAATGCATCCATTGATATCTATTGTTGGAGTAGTTCTCTCGGGAAAAGAGAACTATAATGAATGGCCAAGGAAGATAAAACACTCTCATTTTCAATGAGTTGTGGAAAGGAGTTTGTGTAGGAGAAGGAGATATTGAACCTGGAAAGCCCACTTCATATAAGGAGATTACCATTTGGGAAAACAAGAACGTGCCTTGATTGCAGCATCCGTAAATGAAGAGGTGAATATCCATATTTCACCATTTTCAAATGCTTTTGAAGCCTTATAGAAGTTGAGGGAACTTTATGACTCACACTTTGAACTTGAAGTTGTCCAATTGATAATTAAATTGTTCAGACTTGAATTGACAAATGATGACCTTCTTGCTTTAGCATCAGAAGTAAGATCTGTTATGCATGATATCAAAACCACTAGTGTTCAAATAGACATTCCTCTCATAGCTTATGTCAAGGCACTATATCCCACTTCTTCAAATTATCTTGAACCATTGCAAGCAAGTGGAAACCTCAAGGAGATTACCTTTGACTCCCTTAAGAAGAATTTTACTGAGAGAGAGAAGGATTTTGGCAAGAAGACAGCTCCTCGGACTTCTAAAGAAGTTGTGTCTTACACATAAAGAGAAGAATCATGCACAATATTCTTCTAGAAGAAGTGGCTAAAGAGGAAGAGGAAGAAGGAATTTCAGGGGCATGGGGGGCAGATAGTTCCAAGGAGAAAAGTATGATCTTCATTGCAAACATTGCAATAGAGATGGACATGATGCATCCACATGTAAGTTGCCTTGGGACAGAATTGAGCAGGAAATAAATGAAGCCAAAGGTGAAACCAATGAAAAAGGGAAAGGTAAAGCACCTAAATCCGCTCACTATGTTGTAGCACATTGTAATATTGGAGTAATTGAAGACTTTTTTAATGCTTCACTTGCTTCTTGGAAAAATGATTGGTTACTTGATTCAGGAGCAACTTGCCACGTGACCTTTAGAAGTGATTTTTGTGAAGAATTTGCTGAAAATGTTGATGGAGCAATATAATTTGTAGACTAGTCAAAATTCAAGCTATCAAGGCTTGACACAATCAGGCTCAAACTCCCTGGTCTTCCATACTTTCTTTTGCATGATGTTTTATATCTCCCGAAGCTAAGGAGAAACTTCTTGTCTTTAGTCCACATCCACCAGCAATGACACTCCATTCATATGTTTGATCGCAAGGTTGAGGTCAAAAAAGCATCAAATCGCTCACTTGTCATGACGAGGATAGAAGAAGAAAGACTTATGAAGCTATAAGGTACCTCTGCTCATGCACAAAACTTCTCATACAGTTCTCATTATGATGAAGGTACATTTCCATCAAGTATTTTATGGCATACTAGATTTGGACACTTGAATTATTACAACCTTTGTATGTTGAATAAAAGTGGTGTTACTAGCATGCCTATAATTCCTATGAAACTTAAGAAATGTGATGCTTGTATCTTAGGAAAGCACAACAAATAGTATTTTTATGATTCATGTTCCAGAGCACACAGAAAACTTGAACTTATTCATTTAGACTTATGTGGCCCAATGTTTGTTCCTTCTACAAATGGAAATAAACATATGATGACATTTATTGATGACTACGCCAGAATGTGTTGGGTTTATTTATTGAAGAACAAATATTATGATTTTCAAACATTCAAGAACTTTCATGCATGGATTGAAAATGATGCACAATCTCATCTTGGCTCTATTCGCACTGATAATGAAAAGGAATACACTTCAAATGAATTTGAAAACTATCTTCACCAACATAGGATCAAACATCAAACCATTGTGCCTTATAATCCCCAACAAAATGGAGTCATTGAAAGAATGAACAGTACAATCTTAAATATGGTACGTTCCATGATGTTTTTCAAGAATGTAAAATTGTTGTTTTGGACTGATGCAGTTCTCTGTGTTGTGTATGTAAAGAATATGTGTCCATCTAATGTTATTAGAAACAAGACTCCTTATGAAATGTTGTATGGCCACATTCCTTTGGTAGAGCATCTCAAGATCTTTGGCTCCACCTGTTATGCCTTGATACCAAAGGAACAAAGAAACAAACTCGGATGCAAGGAGTCGTAAGTGTATCTTCTTGGGGTATTCAAATAATTTCAAACCATATTGTCTCTATGATCAAGTTAATAAGAAGTTTGTAGTGTCTAGAGATGTGATCTTTCTTGAATCTTCCAAGGTTGACAATGTTGTTGAGCGGCAGCTTGATCGCTTGGATAGATTCGGACATGCCAAGTCCTTTCAAGAATTTGATAATTAGATTCCACATCTTGAAGGGGGGATTCCTATATTGGATCAATATGTGGAATCTTCCTCTGAAGCACTATCTCCCCCACATGAAGCTCCAACCACTGATGACACTTTGAGTGATGTGATTGACAGAATTGGGAGACTCAATCTTGATTTAGACCCAACTCAGTCTACTTAGCAATCTGGGCCATCTTAGAAAGGTCCTCCAAAATGGTTGACAAAGACACTTGAAAGTGTTCATCCTGATGAGGTTGGAAAGACAGGAACAAGAAATTCAACCAGGCAAAATGGAGGTGATGTAGATGATTCTGTTGATACTTAATTATGGGGATTGGGTGAACATTTGTAAATAATGTAAATAATAAATAATGGAAAATGAAGAGTCATCGGGAGGTGAAACCCAAGAGTCACTCCCTCATGTATATAACTATGAACAATCTAAATGAATAAACACAATTGATTTGAGGGGTTACCTCCTAGCCTGACATGGTATTAGAGCCAGCGTCATTTTTGGCTTCCCTCTCTGCCCTTGTAACTCCCAGTCTGTCATATTTGCCATTATTTCTATCATCTATCCTCTAGTTGGATTACTTTGCCCTTCCATACGTTACACCTGCACCAATGCATTAACTCTCGCCTATTATGCTCTGGTCTGCAAATGCATTGACTCTGGTTTGGTTCGGTTCCTCTCCCCACAACTTACCGTGTTCCGTTGCCTCCACTATGTTACCACCGCACCATACCTCGTGTTTGAATGTTGCCTATGAGGTCGATTGTCCTATGTTGGTCCTACAATACCATCGCTCATCCTAGCATTGCTCAACTGTGTTAACTCAAGGTATGGCTACATGGAACGTTGGTTTGTTCCTGCATTGTGACTCAGGTCCAGTGTAATACCACCGCACCACCAATACCACCATACCCTGTTTTGATAACAGCCATGCCCGGTTATCAAATCTCGGCAACGTAATCCTCCCATCAATCAATAAATCCATAAAATAGCTATTGTCGCTTCTGCAATTCGCTAAGCGCGTGGTGGCCTTTCAGACTCTGTAAATTCCGGTAATAGGACGCAGAGAATTTTTGTTTATCATGGACGCTAAACTCTTTGCCTCCACAAAACTGTGTTTTGGATCAAGATTCAATACCGATGGCAGGAGTCGTGTGATCGAATCCCTCCTAGTCTGACATGGTTAGCTCATAACAATATCGTGCCCATAACAATATCACGCTCCCCATACCATACATTTCCATAATCCACCATATGCCACAGTCCTGCCATACTGCTCCTACGTTGACCGTTGTCTCATGTGATTTTAACAGTCGGGCCTCCCATACTACCTACCTTATATACACCCTCCCTATATACACCTTCCCCCAAATAACACCTCCCTCAAATATACCTCTGCCATATATATAATCAGAATTATATTTTTACCATCAGGAATTAAATTTTGCAACATAAGTAATTTTTTTACAGTACACAGATTTTACAATGCATTCATTGATATCTATTGTGGGAGTGGTTCTCACTGAGAAGGATAACTATCCAGAATGGTCGCGGAAGATCAAACACACTCTCATTTTTAATGAGCTATGGAAAGGAGTTTGTAATGGAGAAGGAAACAATGAACCAACAATACCTACCTCATACAAGGAATTCGCCATTTGGGAAAACAAGAACAGCAAGGCCTGTGCTTTGATTGCAGCATCTGTAAATGAAGAGGTGAGTCGCCATATCTCACCATTTTCGAATGCTTTCAAAGCCTTACAAAAATATAAGGAACTCTATGACTCACACTCTATGCTTGAATTTGTTCAACTCATGATTAAATTGTTCAGCCTTAAATTATAAAATGATGATCCTCTTTCTCTTGCATCAAAAGTAAAATCTATTATGCATGATATCAAAGTCACTAATGTTGAATTAGACATTCCTCTGATAGCTTTTGTCAAGGCACTTTATCCCACTTATTCAAATTATCTTGAGTCATTGCAAGCAAATGGAAACCTCAAAGAAATTATTTTTGACTCCCTTGTGAATAAGTTTGCTGAGAGAGAAAACTAATTTGGGAAAAAGATAGCTCCTCAGTGTTCTGAAGAAGTTGGATGTCTTGCACATAGAGAGAAGAATCATGCTCAAGATTCTTCTAGAGGAAGAGGTGGTCGAAGAGGGAGAGAAAGAAGATATTTCAGAGGTAGGGGGGGCAGACACTCTCAAGGAGAAAAGTTTGATTTGCATTACGTTGCAATAGAGATGGATCACATGATGCATCCACATGCAAGTTGCCTTGGGACATAATTGAGCAAGAAAGAAATCAACCCAAAGGTAAAATGACAAAGAGAAAGGTAAAGCACCTGAATCCGCTCATTATGTTGTGACACGTAATATTGAAGTAAATGAAGACTTGTTTAATGCTTCACTTGCTTCTTGGAAAAATGATTAGTTGCTTGATTCAGGAGCAACTTGTCACATGACTTTTAGAAGAGATTTTTTTGGAGAATTCACTAGAAATGTTGATGGAACAATATACTTTGTAGTCAAATCAAAACTCAAGCCATCAAGGCTTGGCACAATCAGACTCAAATTGCTTAGTCTTCCAGTTTTGCTTTTGCATGATGTTTTATATCTTCCACGGGTGAGGAGAAACTTGTTGTCCTTGGTCCACATCCGCCGGAAAGGACACTCCATTCATATGTTTGATGGCAAGGTTGAAGTGAGAAAAGCATCAAAACACTCACTTGTCATGACAGGGATAGAAGAAGAAAGGCTTCTCAAGCTGCAAGGTACCTTTGCTCGTGAACAAAACTTCTTGTACAATTCTCATTACGATGAAAGTACATTCCCATCAAGTCTATTATGACATGCTAGATTTGGACACTTGAACTATGACAACCTTCGTTTGTTGAAGAAAAATGGTGTTACTAGTTTGCCTACAATTCCTGAGAAACTTAAGCAATGTGATGCTTGAATTCTAGGAAAGCATAGCAAACAGTGTTTTCATGATTCACATTCCAGAACACAGAAAACTTGAACTCATTCATTCATATTTATGTGGTCCAGTGCATGTTCCTTGTGCAGATGGAAATAAATATATAGTGACATTTATTGATGACTACACCAGAATGTGTTGGGTTTATTTATTGCAGAACAAATCTGATGCTTTTCAAACATTCAAGAACTTTCATACATGGATTGAAAATGATGCACAATCTCATATTGGCTCTATTCGCATTGATAATGGAAAAGAATACACTTCAAATGAATTTGGAAAATATCTTCGCCAATATGGGATCAAACATCAAACAATTGTGCCTTATAATCCCCAATAGAAAGGAGTCGCTGAAAGAATGAATAGGACAATCTTAAATATGATGTTTTTTAAGAATGTAAAATTGATGTTTTGGGTTGATGCAATTCTATGTGCTATATATGTAAAGAATAGATATTCATCTAATGTTATTAGAAACAAGACTCCTTATGAAATGTGGTATGGTCACATTCCTTCGGTAAAGCATCTCAGGATCTTTGGTTCTACCTGATATGCCTTCATACCAAAAGTACATAGAAATAAACTTGGTGCAAGAAGTCGTAAGTGTATCTTCTTGGGGTATTCAAACATCTCCAAAGCATATCGTCTCTATGATGAAGTTAATAAAAAGTTTGTTGTATCTAGAAATGTAATCTATCTTGAATCTTCCAAAGTTGACAATGTTGTTGAGAGGCAACTTGATCGCTTGGATAGATTCGCAAATGCAAAATCATTTCAAGAATTTGATAATCAGATTCCACATCTTGAAGGGGGGATTCCTATACTGGATCAATCTATGGAATCTTCTTCTGAAGCACTCTCCCCCACATGAAACTCCAACCACTGATGATACTTTGAGTGATGTGATTGACGGAATTGGGAGACTCGGTTTTGATTCAGTTCCAACTCAATCAACTGAGCAGCTTGGACCATCTCAGAAAGGTCCCCCAAAGTGGCTGACAAAGACGCTTGAAATTGTTCATTCTAATGAAGTTAGAAAGACAAGAACAAGAAATTCAACCAGGCAAAATGAAGGTGATGTAGATGATTTTGATTCCCCTGTTGATATGGGTGTTTCTTATGGTTGTTAATTGCATTTGTCTACAGATTTTGAACCAAATTCCTTCAAAGAAGCCGCTTCTCATGATGAATGGAAAGAAGCGATGCAAGAGGAGTATGATGCCTTGATAAATAATGGCACTTGGAAGCTAGTTGATCCTCCATTGAGAACCAAACCAATTGGCTGCAAGTGGCCCTACAAGAACAAGTATAAAGTTGATGGCTCACTTGACAAGCACAAAGCAAGGCTTGTGGCAAAAGGTTTTGCATAGAAGGAAGGGGTCGATTATGATGAAACTTTTGCCCCCACAGCAAAATGGGCTACCATCCGGACACTCGTTGCCCTAGGAGCTCAGAACAGTTGGAAAGTCCATCAAATGGATGTAAAAACCTCTTTCTTGAATGGAGATCTGAAAGAGAATGTTTTTATGTCCCAGCCTGAAGGATTTTCTATGAAGGGACATGAACATAAAGTATGCAAACTTGTGAAATCCTTGTATCACCTCAAGCAAGCACCGCAAGCCTGGTATGAAAAGTTAAGCCAATTTCAAACATTATGATCTTGATGATGCAACTTTGTTTGTCAAGAAAGTTGGCTAAACAGTGGTATATCTTGTGGTATATGTAGATAATCGTTTGATGACAGGGAACAATGAGAGCCACATTGCATCCATAAAGAAGGAAATGAGGAAAGGTTTTGAAATGGCTGATTTAGGCTATGTTCATTACTATATTGGTATTCAAGTAACTCAACATCCGAAGTCTATATTCCTTTCTCAAAAGAAGTACATTGGAGATTTGTTGAACAGGTTTGGCATGGCTAAGTGCAATCCTCTAACTACTCCAATGGAACAAAACTTAAAGCTCACATCCATTGAAGGAAAAGAATTTGAGAATGCAACAAAATATAGACAACTTGTAGGAAGTCACAACTACCTGACTACTACCAGACCAGACATTTCGTTTGTTGTTGGAATCCTCTCCAAGTTTATGCAAAAGCCTTGTGAGGGACATTAGTCTACTGCAAAAAGAGTTCTCAAGTACTTAAAAGGAACTCAAGACTTTGGACTCAAGTATACACAGGTGGGCAACTTCAGCTTGATTGGATACTCTGATTCAGACTTTGATGGAGACAAAGAAACTGGGGTATCTACTTCTGGTTATGCTATGAGCCTTGGATCAGGAGTTGTCTCCTGGAGATCACGCAAACAATCAGTTTTAGGAGATTCCACAACAGAGGCAGAATATGTGGCAGCAGCTAAGGCTACAAAAGAAATTGTGTGGCTTGGGAAAATTTTGAAAGATTTGCAGGTAAAACAAATTCATTCAACTCCACTCATGATTGACAACACCTCTGCAATAAAGTTGGCCAAGAACCCAAAGTTCCATGATCGAACGAAGCACATCAATACAAAATACCATCTGATTCGACATCATGTTGAGGCCAAGACAATCCATCTATGCATTTGTTCCATTAATGAGCAGATTGCAAACATCTTCACCAAAGCGCTTGGAAGAGAAAAGCTTGAAAGATTCAAAATGATGCTTGGACTCACCAACATCCCTTCAAATTAAGGGGGGGGAACGTTGACACCTAATCATGGGGATTGGGTGAACATTTGTAAATAATGTAAATAATAAATAATGGAAAAATAAGAGTCATCGAGAAGTGAAACCCAAAAGTCACTCCCCCATGTATATAACTATAAAAAATCTAAATGAATAAACACAATTGATTTGAGGAGTTACCTCCTGGCCTGACAAATTCTAACTCACATGTTGATATGGATGTTTCTTATGATTATGAACTGAATTTATTTACAGATTTGAACCAACTTCCTTCAAAAAAGTCTCTTCTCGTGATGAATGGAAAGAAGCGATGCAGGAGTACGATGCCTTGATAAAGAATGGCACTTGGAATCCGGTTGATCCTCCACTGGAACCAAACCAATAGGCTGCAAGTGGGTCTACAAGAACGAGTATAGAGTTGATGGCTCACTTGACAAGCACAAAGCGAGGGTTGTGGCAAAAGGTTTTGCATAGAAGGAAGGGTTCAACTATGAGGAGACTTTTGCCCCCATAGCAAAATGGATTACCATTCAGACACTCTTTGCCTTTGCAGCACAGAACGATTGGAAAGTCTATCAAATGGATGTAAAAACTATTTTCTTGAATGGAGATCTGAAAGAGATTGTATTTATGTCCCAGCCAAAAAGATTTGTTGTGAAGGGTCAAGAACATAAAGCATGCAAGCTTGTAAAATCCTTGTATGGCCTCAAGCAAGCACCACAAGCTTAGTACGAGAAGTTAACGGAGCATCTTCTGAAACTCAACTTCAAACATTATGATCTTGATGATGCAGCGTTGTTTGTCAAGAAAGTTGGCAAAACAGTTGTACATCTTGTGGTGTATGTTGATGATCTTTTGATGACGAGGAACAATCAAAGCTATATTGCATCCGTAAAAAAGGAATTGAGAAAAGGTTTTGAAATGATAGACTTGGGGTATGTTCACTACTATCTTCGTATTGAAGTAACTCAACATCCGAAGTTTATATTCCTCTCTCAAAAGAAGTAAATTGGAAATTTGTTAAACAAGTTTGGCATGGCTAAATGCAATCCTTTGACTACTCCAATGGAACAAAACTTAAAGCTCACATCCACTGAAAGAAAAGAATTTGAGGATGCAACAAAGTATAAACAGCTTGTAGGAAGTCTCAATTACCTGACTACAACCAAACCAGACATTTCATTTGATGTTGGAATCCTCTCCAAGTTTATGCAAAAGCCTTGTGAGGGACATTGGTCTACTCTAATTCAGACCTCGATGGAGATAAAGAAACTAGAGTATCTACTTCAGGTTATGCGATGAGTCATGGATCGGGAGTTATCTCCTAGTGGTCATGCAAACAGTCAGTTCCAGCAAATTCCACAACAGAGGCAGAATATGTGGCAACAGCTGAAGCAACAAAGGAAATTGTGGCTCAAGAAAATTCTGAAAGATTTGCAGGGGAAACAAATGCATTCAACTCCACTCATGATTGATAACACTTTTGCAATAAAGTTGGCCAATAAACCAAAATCCATGATCGAATGAAGCACATCAATACAAAATACCATCTGATTCGACATCATGTTGAGGCCAAGACGATCCATCTACGCCATTGTTCCACAAATGAGCAGATTGCAGAGATCTTCACCAAAGTGCTTGGAAGAGAAAAGTTCGAAAGATTCATAACGATGCTTGGACTCACCAACATCCCTTCAGATTAATGGGGGGATAGGATTGGGTGAATGTGTAAAATAATGTAAATAGAAAATAAGGAGAGTTGGAATATAAAAAGACACTAAGAGATGAAGCCCAAGAGTCTCTCACTCCATGTATATATCTATGATCGGCCTCAATGCAACAACACAATTCAGTTTGAGGAGTTACCTTATCGCCTGACAAGTTTGTCAAAATCAACTCCTTCAAATAATAATAGAATATGTCATGATTACGACTCAAAACCTCTGCCAATGAAGTCTCTTCAATGTACAACCATCTCAACTCTATGAAATTTAACCAAGTCAAGTCCCCAATAAAGTGGTTACAACTCATCACATAATGAACAAAAATCATTTGTTGTTTTTTAAAACCATCAAATGATTTACCCAAAATCATAGGCACAAGAGGTGTGCAACCCAGAGAAGTGTGTCATCCTCTCCAAAATAGTAATATAATACATGCATGCCTTGAAATCTAGGACAAAGAGAGTGCTCCATCAAGATCCATGTGCCTCCTCTAAATAAAACCCTTCAAGTGTGAAAATATGCCAAATGAAATAGGGTACTCAAGTAATCGACGTACATCAATATAAAAATAATTAACTTAACCATTCAATGATTAAATAAACCTCAACATGTGTGCACAAAGGTTAGAGCTCTAGTATAATCATAATCCTCCTCCATATAGTGGATAATTAAATCACCACAAATACTTGTGCTAATGAGTGGTACAATACTAAATTGTTGTACCATTTAAATAAACATTACAACTCCTAGCAAAGCCCCACCATGATAACAAAATATAAGATCCAGCTAGGGTTGAACTTAGGGTACAACGCCATCAACAGATTAATATCTCAAATACATAATCCAACCTTCAGAAAAGGCTATATATCGTCATAAGAGACATGAGAAAGTGCTAACTCCATCAAACATCAAGTATTTCTTACACCATACATTTTGTTAAGGTTTACTCTTCCAAGATCAGCTAAGAATCTCACTTCATAGCCTTAGCAATTCTACCTATTAGGGAAGGCCCCTTTGAATTAGACAACAGCCAACTCTTCCTCGATCACCTAATAACCTCACTTCATAGCCTCAGCCATTTTACCTTTTAGGGAAGGCAACTTTGAATTAGACAACAGCCAACCAAAAGAGAGAATAAAAACTACTATGGTGACAATGGGTAGCCTTCTCGAATTGCATAAGACTAGCCCGTTGAAGTTTGAAACTTCACATCATACAGGGGTACTAGATTTTGTTGTAACAGACCTATTAGTGTAGAAACAAAATCTGAAAATCACTGTGCACTAGTTACAAACATAGAACTAACCCCCACGAGTTACAAACATATAGCCCTGCATAAGTTGAATTGCAAAAGAATAGTCCCCAGTGAGTTGCAACACCTGCATGACATTAAAATTTGATAACAATTTGTAAGCATGTAGATAAATGTGTCCTCAACTTCTTGTCAAAATTTCAGACCTTGATTCCAGAATACGAGTTCGCACTGATCAAAATACCAAGTCACTTTGCGTAGGAATTTGCTACTTTCTTTTATTTATATGGTTATTACAGAGGTGGAAAATGTAACTGCTATGGAACAAAGATGAAATAATGTAGGTTAAAAAGTAGCAAATGGACAGTCACAGGAACAGAAGCATGTAACATATAAAATATATATTATGATGACATATATATACCGTAACAGGCCAGCTGATAACCCAGAGTCCAGGCCTGTATTCATTTTTCTAATCTAGCTAATCGACTTTTTGGGTTGTCATAATACATGTTAAATTTGATTAGTCAAATTGACTGGTCATTAAACACGACACCTCGTGAGTGAAGCTTACAATAATACAAGAGGCACGTTTTCATAGATTTGTTGTAAAACCTTTAATACTTTGCGTCTCAATTTGAATTTTGTTATTTCCAACTAAATTGTGTACAGAGTGACAATTCGGTATTTCATTAGATCCACACTTCAACAAATTTGATGAACCAAATTACTCGACCACATTGTGTACCTAGTATTTTAACACCACAATTTGATATTACATCAGACCCCTTAGTAAATAAAAACAAAATCAATCATAAAGAATGGCGTGTAATAAAAATACGAAATGGTCTGATATGCTAACTAAAACATAGTCAGCCACCAGGAGGAAATTGATGAAACAATTCATTGATAATATATCCAAACTCATTTGATTCAATGTCTAATAAGTTTTGAAAAACAAGGACATATTTCTATCATTACATGGAAAAAAACTATCAAATCGTTTGAATTGCAATGGCAAAAAATAAGCTCCTCTCTTGGACATTTTTATGTTGGATCTAGAATATTCTTGTGATATCAACAGCCAATGACACAGAAAATATGTTCTCTTAACTGAACCGTGACTGAAATATGAGAATCTGTTGCTCAATCCCAGTTAAAATTAGTAACTGGGATATCATCTACCGCCTCCTGTATGTTCAACAACATGTTACAAATTAGCTCCAGGGACCACAGAAAAACAATTTATTGCTTCCAAATCAAGTCTGCGTATAAATTTCAGGTAAATAACTACATCAAATAAACCTTTTTTGTCGACTTCTATCTTCATCGTAATCCATCACTCCTCCAGATTCAATATAGGAAAGTTCCTCGTGCCCCCGTAAGGCTTCCTGCTTACAGTTTGTAACTTCTGCCAACCAGTAAGAAACAAACATATCCCAACTGTGTTCTGCATTTGAATATTAAAGACCTATATGTTTTTCGTTTAGTTTTAAATTTAGTTATTTTAAGATCAGAAGAGCTGACCTTGATAGAAGATTTCATTTCTTCTGTCTTCTCTTCAAGCTCTTTAGTATGTTTTTGATTAAGTTCACTCATGGTGTCTGCCCAGTTGATCTTATCTTGGATTGTAAGAAGCATATTATCTGAGGTGGTCAACCTGTTAAAATAGGTGCAACTCATGTTATACAGACGACAGGGAAAAAAGTTTGCAAAAAGCAAAGACAGTAAGCTTTTCTCTTGGTGATCTTCCCAGTGCTCAATTCCTGGTAAACAGATACACTTTTTGTTGCTATTAGAACCTATATATTACGAATGAATGTAATGATTCGATGAAATGCACCGCCAGCTATACAAACGATAAAAGGGAACAGATCCCAGGAACAATTTAAATGACGATGCAAAATTACTAGGAAAAACGGCTACATAGAAAAATACAATGCTAGAGGACAAATGATTAACCAACCAATTTGCTACTGTTTGCATCATATTATCGAGTTGGCCAGGTCTCAAGTCTCTCCCTGCAGCAAATTGCACCTGTTCCAAACAAAAAGTTGGGAAAACATGTCATATTACCATGAGAATTTGGAGATTAAATGGTTCAGAAATAGGATTCTTTGTCATTCAAAAATAGCCGAAGTCTACAAAAGAAACAAACAAAGTCAAGATTTGAACAGAACCTCAAAACACCTGCGCCACTGATCCAATTTTCCTTTCACAATTCCCTGCAAAGAGACAAAACAGGCCCTCAGAATTCATCGGTTATCTGCACAAGATGGATAAAAAGAAAGATAATGATGTGATCATGAGTAGGTTGGAGGGAAGCCATGCCACTCTAACCAAAACATTACGCAGCAGCCATTTTTCCAAAGCTCTTGGAAATTTGAATATTTTTACAAAAGTATCACCAAACATTTTATGGTTTAAGAATTAGTAAGATTTGACAAAAAATTTAACAGTTTAGATAAGAATAGATCCTTAAATTTTTCCTTGCTCCCCATCCACCGGTCCCTTATAAATCTGGGGGTACCTTCCAGCAATTTTTAAAACCTGTTTCCCACCCCTGCATCCCCATAACTCAGTGAAACGTAGTTGGGTTTCTCACACGGTTCGGGTTTGAATTTGAATTTTCAGATGAGGTTCGGCATTAAGTTCAACTATATATATATATATATATATATGACATAAAATAATAAAAAATTAAAATCAATCAATACAGCTATATGAGTAGCAGTGAACACCCATGAGCCACAAATCACGACCACTATTCATTTCATGCTCCGGGCGGCGGGGACAATCACCATCTAGAAATTGAATTCAGAAAATTGCAGAGAATACAACATGCCGCAGCAGCACTGAGCACAATAGAGCGAGTACACTCAGATTGAAGTTGGCTTGTGAACATATCGACAGCAACGGTAAATAAAGCCAAACAAGTGGCCACCACGGGAAACTAACTGGCAGGAAGCGAAACAAGAGAAAACCGTGTGCTGTCCATGGTTTTTCTCATAAACCTTCAAACAACTGACAAAAACTGCCCAAACTCTAACCTCGAACCCCAAAAAAAAATTTAAAAATTATAAAATTCGGCTTCAGGTTCATCTTTAGGTTCGCCTTCAGGTTCGAATTCGTTGAGGTTAGAATTTGAGGTTCAGCGACCCTAAAAGAATTTGAAAAAAAAAAATTGGGTTCGCCGAATTTTGAACCTCAAGGTTCAAATTTGGCGAACCATGTGACATAGTCAGGACGATGAAACCTTAATTGGGGCCCAATTACACAGGGACAAAGGGCCAAGAAAGCAAAAGCCTACTTTGTTTTCCAAGCATAATACTTTTGAATAAGCATACATATGACATAATTAAGTGTCGTAAAGGGAAAAATATTGAATCCCTAAACTATAATTCATTCCCATTTCCTTTTACATTTCAAGGCAGACACTACTTGAAGACTGTAAGCCCGCATCAAATTTTAAATTGTAGGAGAGAGACTGGAGTGGCAGCGCTCTCCTAGAAACTCACTGTAAGTTTTTACAAGTCTTTTATCACTATCCAAGAAATAACCACAGAAGGCTTTCTATCCATCAATCTTTTCTCAATACAACAATTGAAAATTGTAGCGACAATCTTCTTTGGCTCATGCCTTAGCCACAAAGACCATGAGTTGTCCTTCTTTGACCATGGAGTGAGTTCACGGAGACAGTGAGCTTATTTCCAGTTTGCCGGAATAACTTCACGAGTTCATGTGCAGTGTTGGAGGATAAGTTACATGGTTCCTTATCCAGTTTAACTACAGAACAAGGTGGCAATTAGCAATGCAGTTAGAGAGAGTTAGTCTTCGGTGTTGATTGAAGGCAGAGAGAGTTAATCTCTGGTGTTGATTGGAGAGAGAATGAGTTAACAATTCCAGTGATGATTGGAAGGAGAGCAAGTAACACTTTCAATACTCGCTATCAGAGCTCGGGTTCTAAATTAAGCTAGGCCTCCTTGCATGGATCGAAGTTCACATATAAAGAAAGGATGAAGGCACAAGTAAATTATAATTGTCTTGTGCACAAAGGTTTGTGACAAGTTTGTGAGAGAGCCTTGATTGTGGAGCGCAAAAATTGTGTCCTAAGAAATAGGAGCCACAAGTGTGCTAGGATTTAGGAGTTGGTTGTGCGCAGGAGAGAGGAGTTGGGTCCTAAAGAATAGGAGGTTGAAGTGCACTAAGAAATAGGGCACAATTACACTAGAAAATAGGGCCTGGAGGGAGCTAAGAAATAGGAGATCAGCGCAAGGAATAAGGGGCTCAAGTGTGCAAGGAAGGAGGAGCAGAATTGAAGTAAGACAGCAAGGTTTAAAGAGCAAGTCAAGGAGACAACAAAGGAAGAATTGTTTGTGGGAACCGAGATCAAGTAGTGATCAAGGCAAGCCAATATCAGTTGTATCAGCTGAGAATTGTGTGAGATGCAGAATGCTTTCTCGAGAGAGACAGATTGCTTTGTAATAGATTTAATTGCTCCAAGAACAATCAATAAAATAGCCACATCAAGCAAGCAGGTTTTCCCTGTTGGGTTTTGTTAATATTGGCAACTAGGGCCAAACTCCATGTGGGTCATCTTACTTATGGCAGCTGATATTTTTCTTGGATCCCTCTCATTGAAAGGTGTAAGATTGATCTAAAGATCATCCGATTCCGATAAGTATTCATAGAGTTATGAATTTATTTGTGTTATAAGCCAATTCATCAAGGTCGGCCAGCAACCAAATAAACCCCACATGTGCTCAACGTGTTAGTATAGAAGGAGATGATTTGAGAGTCATTTCTCACACACACTTCTATCTTGATTTCTCTCCACTTGTCTTGGGTTTTAGTGGAAGAGAAATCTAGGAGTGGAAGCCCTAGATGTTGGAGGAAAAGAGGCTGCCCTAGACGCAGATAGAAGGCAGCCTTAGACACAGATGGAAAGAAGCCCTAACGTTGTCCTAAAGAAGCCCTAATGTTGTCCTAAATAAGCCCTAGATGCTGTCCTAAGGAAGCCCTAGCCGCAGTCCTAAGGAAGCCCTAGCTGCAGTACTAGAATACCCTAGATGCAGTCATCTAAATGAGGTTTGTTCACACTAGGGTACGCTGCATTTCATAAGGGAAATTCTGGGCCAGATTTGAGGATGGTTAGGGACTGTTGTGTGCCCTAACCAATCCCAGAAATTACAGCAGTAATGAAGTCACAAACAGCAGCGTTTGCATGGTGGGTTGGCAGAAAAGGAATATAGGACAGCAAGGTCACACGGTGCAGCAAAGGAAGATGGGACAGCAAGGTTACATGGTGCTGCAAACACAAATGGGACAGCAAGCAATCATAGGAGCAACAGTGGCACAAGTGGGACAGCTGCTAACTAGTGCAGCAAAGCATAGGACAGCAAGGTACATAGTGCTGTATAAATGCATGAGGCAGCAAGGTACATAGTATTGTATAGATGCATGGGACAGCAAGGTACATAGAGCTGTATAAATGCATGGGATAGCAAGGTACATAGTGCTGTATAGATGCATGGGACAGCAAGGTACATAGTGTTGTATAGATACATGGGACAGTTGTGACATGGCAACAAAGGTACATGGGACAGTGGCAAGCATGGACAGCATGACAAACATGGTGCTGCAAGCACATGACAACATAGTTATGACACATGGGACAGCAGTGCAACATAAGGTGCAGCAGTATGATGTGTACAGCATCGTCATGAGGTCCAGCATTGTGATGATGGGTGCAACATGGTGCAGCAAAATGATAGGTGAGAGAGTCACCTTGGAGAATCAGTTGAAGTAGCATGTCTTCAACTGATCTCATGTATCATCTTCTTAGAGATGATCTATGCTCTTATTTAGATAAGTCATTGACTTCTATTGTAAATGTACACACTCTCTCTCTCTGCTGAACTATTGAAAAACATATAAGAAGAATTGATCAAGGGTTTCCCCACATTGGGGTTTGTCCCTGGCTAGCGCCACATCTTGTGTCCTCTTGTCTTGGCTTGTCTTCTGCAATTTATGTTTATGTTCTATCTGCAGTTCAGTTTAATACTGATGTGATTGCTAATCTGGAAAAGGTATTGAGCTAACTGTGAAAATTGAAAAATATGTGTCAATTTGTGTGATGTGTTTTTATCTCTTTGTTTTTATTCCGCTGCTTATAAGTTGTTAAGAGGCTCTGTATCTTGGTGAAAGTTAACTAAGTTCTAGGTTTCAGTTATTCATCTAAGTAATTGCAGAGTTTCATGGAAATTTAACACGGTATCAGACAGTATAAAGACTAGCACCAAATTGACTAGTTAGTGGACAATGTAGATCAAGTATAAGGCTTGCACTAGAGTTTGAAGAGCAAAGTTCCAACGACTAAGGTCGGATCGCAGTTTAGAGGAAGCCTCAAATTTCTGCGCATGGAAGAAGCAAATATCAGTGGTGTTGAAAGATACTGGAGTGCTAGAGTTTGTGAAGCAGAAAATTGTGACCTACAGATGCCCAATAGTTGACCCAACATAACAAGAATGACACCAAGGCGAGGAGGATCATTCTTGAGGGGATCAGAGACCATCTTATTTCAATTCTGTTTGTAAGCATAGTTCAGTATTTTTCCATTAATGAAATGAAGTGTTTTTCCACTGCATCTCTGTGTTTATGATTATATCTGTAAGTTGTAGCGTTCCTATTTAAGTTAGGATCATTCATAGACTTCTCTTTTAAGGACAGGTTGGACTTTGCATTAACTGCACCTTATTTGGAGGATATTCTTCAGATTTCAAGGATAGAGACTATTATATTGAGTATGGGCAATTGGTGACACAAGGCCTACTCATCTTCCAATGATGATTCATAAGTCACTCTAACAAGCCCCTCTCAGCTCCTTTGATGTAGTTTCCACTCAAGGGTCATTCAGATCTATCCTATTCTATTTCAATAATGATTCTACGAATGATTCAACTTATTTCAATGGAACAATTTGACTGAGTGGATCTTTGTCCTTTAAATTGATATTTATCCTTTGAGACATCTTATATGCAACACACTTCAATGACTACTACTTTCGAATCTTTGGCAAAGATCCCCTTTGCTCAATTCTGGAACCATATTGGTATAGGTGCTATGGTATTTTCAAGAGGTGCTATCTTCAAAAGGTATACATTCAATATTATGATGAGAAGGTGTTATCTGATGCTTTCTCTTGTTGGCCTTGTGTTAGTGGCGACCATTCTTTGTGAGTTGGGTATTTATAAACCCAATTGCATCTTATAATTCAAGCTTCCTTGTGAGCTTCACTCTATGACGTGCATCTTGTGAAAATTTCTAGATAGAAATCCAACTGCAGTGACTGATATTATTTCTTCTACTTATTAATTCATAAATAAGTTATTCACAATGTTTTTACGGCAAATATCGAAATAAATTCTAATGCAGCCTTCACAACTAAATACTGCGGAAAGTAAATGCAAGGAAAAATACTAGCACAAGTATAATCACAATGACAGTTATTTTTGGACAATTATCCCCAGAAAAACCCAATGCGGGAAAATTAGTGGAGCAGATGAAGGTTTCCTTAAAAATCTTCAGCAAAAATCTCATGTACAAGATACAACCAACATAATAGAAGAGGAATCTCTGTGAGAATTTTACTGACAATTCTCTCACACTTCCCGGCGAGATTCTGATCAAGGAGAGGACTTGTTGCCCCCTTTGTGTCTCACTACGCCAGCTTCTGCGTGAGGACTGCGCAGTCCCAACGTCAACGTCTGCATTGTCCCTCTGCATCACAGCCTTTGCGTTATCCCTTCTCTACTCTGTGTCTTCTGCCCTTGCACTCCCAAATGATGCTGCTACCCTCTCTCTCATCCTCACCTGCAACTCTCCCTTTGAATCAATTTCATCTTGCCGAACTTCAACTAGTGAGAAAATCGATTTTACTCGGGTAACTGAGTATGTTCCTGGTGTGTTTTCCAAATGCCCATTGAAGTCCTTATAATCCTCTAGTTGAGAACCCACAGCACAGATTAGATTCTAATCAATGGCTCAGATCATTTGGACCAGATCTCCGTCTTCTTCTAAAAGTTTCACCCATAGTTAGATTAATACCCTTTAATTATTTTAATTTCCCAAGTTTAGACTTAAGGTCCCATTAAAAATAGTTAATTATTTTAATAACACTGTCTCCTGGTGGAATTTCCTAAAACGATCTCTGGGTATTAAGGAATACATGTGTCCAAGCCTCCTTGCAAATTTTGAGACTTAGAGCAAATCCGATGCTACCAGAAATCAACACTCCCTCTTAGCGAGGAGTGTGCTCTAGCAATGCACCCTGTTGAAGCATCACCCTGTTATGTAAGATCTCCCTCTGCGATGTTGATGCCCACCAACTACTGCACAAATGTTGCATCTGTACAATTGCTGACCCTGCCACTGCCAACGCTGCAACTTTTTGCAATTGTAACTGAGAAACCCTCTGTTTCTGCCACTGAAACGGATTCTCTACCATACCCATCTGCTCCTTGAACTAGATGAACATAGCTCTTCCTGGAGCTTTTGTGAGTACGTTTGCTACCTGATTTCCTATGGAGACATACTGAACTGTATTGCCCCACGCTGAACATAGTCTCTGATAAAGTGACATCTGATATCAATGTGTTTCGACCGATCATGAAATACTGGATTCTCAGAGAGTTTAATACAACTCTGATTATCGCAAAAAAATTGGTCGCGTCCATTCTTTTTCTAAACAAACTCACAAGCAATTTTTTAAGCCATATAGCTTCGCACACAGTTGTGTTGGCCGCCATATATTCTGCTTTTGTTGAGCTTAGAGCTACCGACTTCTGCTTCCTACTGCACCAAGAGATCATTCCTAATCCAACACTAAAGCAATACCCGGAGGTACTTTTCCGGTCTACTAAACTACTTGCCCAATCTGCATCTGTGAATCCATTTAATCTGACGTCATCTTCTCGGGTGTATTTCAACCCATATCCAATTGTTCCACGCACATATCTAAGAATGTGCCTAGTTGCTGCCCAATGCACCCTTTTCAGTTCCACCATGAACTGACTAAGGGTGTTGACAACGAAGCAAATGTTTGGCCTAGTGTTGACCAGATACATGAGCGACCCAATGAGTTGTCTGTACAACGTGGGGTCCACCTCCTTGTCCCCTGATGCATTTATTTTCTTCTGGTTGGTGATCATGGGTGTAGCCATGGGCCAACAATCTTGCATTCTGAATCTCTATAGCATATATTCCTTGTTCAAGGAAGATCTCACCATCATTCTGCCACGCTACCAACCCTAGAAAATAATGCATCAACCCCATATCCTTCATGTCTAATTCTGCTTCAAAATTCGTCTTGTAATCCTTTATGAGCCTAGACAACCCTGTTAGAAACAAGTCATCCACATATAATACCAGAATAAATGGCTCATTCTCCACCATTAGATAGTAGAGATTGGGATCAGCGTCACTCTTGACGAATCCCAACTACTCCAAGTAACAATCAATCCTGACCATACCATGCTTTGGGTGCTTAAGCCCATACAAGGCTTTCTTTAACCTACATACATGAGTTCTCTTCTCATAAGTTTTGAAGTCTTCGGGCTGTTCTATATACACCTCTTCTTCTATGACCTCGTTTAAGAATGTTGTCTTGACATCCATTTGGTGAATCTCCCATCCCATTTGAGCTGCTAGGGATATAATGGTTCTAATAGAGGTATATCTGGCTATTGGGTGAAGGTCTATTCATAGTCTATTCCTTCGTTTTGTGCGTACCCCTTTGCTATGAACCAAGCCTTGTACTTCTCTATACTGCCATCTACGGCATACTTGATTTTGTAGATCCATCTTGATCCTACAATTGATCTATTCTCTAGCCAAGGTACCACTTCCCAGACATCATTCGTCATGATAGAACTATACTCTTCTACCATGGCATCCACCCATACTTGGTGTTGAACAACTACCTAAAAGCTAAAGGGTTCTTCAACCTGCGGTACCAAGGCTTGGTACCTATCAGGCTGTCTACACCAATGTTGTTAAAAGCGCGATCGGGATTAAATCGGCGCGGGGAACGAATCGGAAAAAATCGGAAAAATCGGGAAAAAATCGGAAAAAATCGGGAAAAAATCGTTTGGTACAAAAATATTCATTTTTTCATTTTTTTTCAATTTTTTTAATATCTAAACCATCTAGAACATAAAATAAATACATTGACACATAAATATGATAAAAAAACTAATATATAAGATGTTTAATATCATTTCTAACGCTAAAATCACACATAACATTGAATCATGTCCTGAATAGTAAGTCCTGACTCCTGAGTCCCAACTCAGCGTCAAAATATCAACAAAAAATATGATAATGTATCTCATCATGTCATAATGTCATATACAATAAAATGAAAGTCTAATCCTATTGATTTCCTCTGCCCTCTTGCGAGAAAATGCCACAACTTTCCCTTTCCCTCTAGATGTAGACGCTGGTCCCTGTGCTGGTGGAGATGGCAGTGGA